>JAGDQP010024399.1:16528-27999 GCA_022664845.1 Lepisma saccharinum | reverse complement strand
TCTGAGAAAAATAGCAAGAACGATAAGGTCCAAAACGTGGGGTTGTGTGTACGAGTCTAGGTAGAAAAAAACTTTGCTTCTGTAACTTTTGGTATCATTTTTGGAAGTAATTAAATATGTTTAGGACTTCAGATAGGTTGAAGTTAAAACCAAAATTGACAATAATAGAAGTTATACTGCATTTTAAACCTAAAATAGTCAGGGTGGTTGACAGATTCTTAATTTATGGGTTCAGCCATATCATTCTAACACAAGTATGCCTTTTTCAACTTCATATCTGAAGTTTGGAAACTGTTAGGTAATATTTACAAATTCGAGCTCCCTGAATTGGAAAGTGCCATTTGTTTCTCTTCAGCCCATAAGGTTTCTTCACAATCAACATCATTGAATAGAGTATTAATTCTATTTTCGATACTTACAAGTAACTTTTATTCCCTGTAAAACAGCAAGAAACGCACAGGCAACGCAAATCGAAGTAACGTTTAGAAAAAAGCAGATAGACACTACATTACAAAATATGCACCATATTACAATATACGGCGTTGTGTTTCTCGTACTGCATTACAAAATAACCAACACCAAATTACATTTGACGTTATGTTCCTAACTGTAAGATATGATTGTATAAACATTGCAGATCACATGTCAGTTACTTTTCAAATTATCAGTAAACTACAGTAACAAGCCCTTTTGTTTCTAAAAGTCGTCTGGTTGATTTTCGCTGGCAATTCTCCCCAATTTTCTCTCTTGTAATAGACCAACAATAGTGCCTTAACATGTTCAGGCTCCAACAACTTGATAACATTGTTCCATAATATTCATCTCCTGCTGAAAACGTTCACCGTGTTCTTTCCTCGTGTCATCAACATTCACCCGAAAGTTTTCTATATTGCAGTGCAATAGACGTAGCCTACCTGGATACTCATGTTGAACCCCATTTGTTTTAAGTTCATCAGGATTGTTTCAACCATTTTTTTTTTTCGTTTTCGGGAGGTCTTCACTTTCTGAGAACATCTGAAACTACGTCAACGAAACTTTTCTACATCCGTCATTGTAGATTGAAAATGTGTATTCTTGATTATCTTTCTTATATCTGGACCTACAAATACACATTCTTTTCCCTGGGCGTAGATGTGTAAAACTTCGTGCAGAGATATTGGCAACATTCGCCAGACACATTTAAACCATTGACAAACTGTTGAATAATCCTAACTTAAATTGAAGGGGAGGTAACCAACCGTTCTTGGGGACAATCAAAGTTACTCCCGCTTCATTCTTAGAACCAACTACCTCTTACATCCCTCTTTTCTCACCAAGTATTTTGTGTGAGTTTGACTGCTCCATTCGTACAAAAAACGTGGTATCTTCACAAACCGGAAACCTAACAGCCTTCCCAAAACCTTGAAATCGCCACACACCAACAACTTATGGCCTGTGTATTTCCACTTCTGAAGTACACATCTGTATAAGACGAGGCACTCATATGACTTTCGATACCAGAGAGTAGTCAAAAGAAATTGAAGTTAACTTGTTTCCAATGTGGAGAAGAACACATTTGAAACTCTGATAAATCAATTAACGATCCCCAATCCTTAGAATTGTAAATGTCTGTTGAAAGTTTTATTATTAGTTCTGTAATGTTGGTACAGTACACTAAGTGACCCTGCTTTGTAAAATACAGGGTTAGTGCATTTGAAATCTTCCAGTATGGTTGATCGATCTCTTTATTTTAAAAAAAATGTTTATATCCTTTGTATGTAAATAGTTCTAATTAATGGTAGCCATTTTAATATTTTGACGCATGACAAAATTTGTCTTTCCCGACGTTTGCAGAAAATGAAATATCACTGGGTGGCTATATCATATGACATTCAAACAAAAACATTTTTCGTCTAAAGTGTGATTTATAATTTTAGTCCTCTGCAAGCTTAAAACGTAATAGAACTTGTCAAAATGGTATCAATTGTAGAAACAGAAAACATTCGGTTTTCAGGGTGCTTTTTCAACTGTATCAAGGAGCGGGAGGAGGAGGAGGATCTTCCATCGAAGCTGATATTTCAAAGTATATCTTACGTCAGAAAAGTAACACCGAAAGGACAAGTACCCCAGAAGGTAGAAAGAAACTTTCGGTTGCCGCTGGTATACGAAAAGACAGTATTTGGGAAAGACTCAACCAAGTATTTCAGGACTCTGAATTTTTTACTATTGCAGAGATTAGTGGTGTATTTACAGCTGCTTCCGCTGTAGCAGTGATAAAGGCAAGTCTCACATCAGTGGGAGATTGACTTTAAGTATCAATTGAAGAGGCAGACCTGAGGACAATTCCTATATTTATCACGTTGTTCAACAAGGATCACAACGTATTATAGTTATTTCTAAGGACACAGATTTCTTTGTACTACTTCTTCACATCTATACGTTCCTTCACGGCAATGGGTTGTCTGAACTGTAGATGAGAAAGTCAGTGTAAGTAAACATGCTCTTGCAGAAGAGAGAGGTCTAATCACAGAAGTAATCCTATCAAGCCTAGAAATGTTAAGCTAGTTTTGTAACACAAAGTGTCCAGGTGAGTTCATATTGGACTCGACGTGTTTTTCTATGGAATATCGATCAGCAGACCATCCTTCCATCAATATGTTGGCTATAACGTTTTCCATTGTACCTGGGAATACATTGTTATCACTTTGGAAGATATGTTACAGCTCACGCGCACACACGCACAAATATATCTATTTTCAGAACATTTCGACACATTATGTCTGGTTCTCGGGAAGACCGAGCCCAATTGATACTTATTATACCTTTATAGAATCTGTATTTTACAAGCTTTCCAACAAGGTATAATTCGTTGTTCTGCGATAATTAGGAGCTGCACAGTAGCCGCGCAAATGAAGTTCTGCGAATTTCAGAAAATCCCTGGTGGGCTGAAAATAATCGCGCCCTGTAAAACTTAGACCCGGATTTCCAGATCTCTACCAAAGTGTTTCTTCTATAGACGTACCTAGAAGGATCCGAAGAGAAACTTAGTCCGCCTCAAAATTCTTAAGGGTCTTATGACCAGGGACCGGAATACTACTTGACTTCAGAAACCGCGGTCACTGTCAAGAAGACCTACTGATAAACCTACCTACTCAGAAACACAAGGAGTCAAGAGAAAACTATACACATCAGCACAAACGGTTAAACAGACAGCAGCATACGCCTTCATTTCATTTCCTTCCTTTCCCGAAAAAATGCTTAATTAAATTACTATCAAACAGATGTCTCATAAAACAGTCAGGATACGAATCAATCATGATTATAACTAACTCAAATTGCTTCATAAAACAAACAGCTCATTTAACTGGAGTATCAGCACAATTCCTCTTTCCTAAACTTGAAAGAAAATCAGAACTTCGAATCGCTCTCAAATCAAAAACAATAATGGAGAATAAAACAATATGTGTTTCAATTTCATTTACAGTGAAGCATTGGGCATATCTCATAAAAAATTCCAGCTGTCAAACTGGAGCCAAGGCCTTTTCAGTAGCTTAGAAAATCTCCTGTCTCGAGAAAAGGCCAAGGGCACTCCCATCCTATTCCAACAACTGGACGCGAAACAAAAATGCATAACCTGGCGTTCAGAAAAACCCCAACGAAACAAGGATTTAACGAAGCTGCCGCATGACGAATCAAACAGATTCAGGAAGCCTAGAAACACACATATTCAGGTCCAAGGTATCATCTTTTCTGTTCACTTCCCATCGCATTCGAGAAACTAACAAGTCTAAGCAAAAAATGTTCGGCACAATCGTTTTTCTCGATTACTAATTCGCACAAATGCCGAAGGAAATTTGCAAATTGCAATTTATTATTTTAATTAAGGTTTTCTTACTTCCAGGGAGGGATGACTAATCTAGATAAATAAGTAAGTTTGTAATCAAAATATAAACCAAATAAAATTTCATCTCAGTCCTAGCTTCAATCAAAAGGTTCAAATTAATTTAATATGTATTTTCACGTCAAAGACTTAAATATATAATTTACACAGAAATATTAAACTGACTCAAAACTGAATGAAGCTTGCTTTGACAACTGTGCCAACTTAATGCAAGCATAGCAAATCAAGCCAGAAAGGTTTCACAAAGTTGAATTATACAGTCTAGTTTAGAAAAATCCAGATTGAGATAAAATAAACAGAAAAAGTATGACAATCAAATTTCAAGAGGGATGTCTATTAAAGAAATGATTTGTTTTGATATTGGACACTATTCATGGAAAGTTAGAATTTGAATTTTTATGGACACAAGGAATCTATGGCTCAGGCCGGGATAGGGTAGGAGAAAGCAAGCGGGAAGAAGTCGGACAAGTCTAAGCTGAAGGTGCCATTAGGGTGTTTGTCTGTTATGGCCGAGTGAAAACAAACGTTAAAACCTCAGTAAGGATGGCCGATAGTTATTTTCGAACCTAGGATCTTCGGAATGATCACTCAGTGTAATTCCGTGAAACAATCAGATAATTGAAGCACAGCACTAAACATGTAATCATGTTTACTACTTATTTCGAAACATCAGCAATAATTATTTAAATTATTTTGAGTTATACAGCATGTCCATTACTGGGTGTCCAATACTGGAACATCCAGCTTTTTCCGTGTCCATCACTGGGACAAAAACAATGTTAGACAAAAAACGTGATTTCCTTTCAAATAGTGTGTGAAAGTAACGGGTAGAAATCACTAGGAGAAAGAATGGTGAACTTGTAACATTTTCAGTTGGTTGACATTTAAACTAAATTTGAGTTAAAAATTATAACGGTGAAAAGTGTCCTTAAAGTGTCAATTACTGGTGCGTTTACCTTATATCGACTTAACTATTTAACTACTGAGACACCAGCTATTTCCTCATTACACAGACGTTTTCACGATCGGATCACCTTAGCTAAACACCTGGCAACTCCTACAGCTAAACACGTGTAACTTTCTGCACACCCAGTGAAGCAGTAGAGAGCTGCGGTAACGTATAATAGTTAACGCTGTTTTCGGAATGCTTTCATCATGTATAAGTACTGTGTCATTTTCGCGTGGGGGCGCGTGTCATGTATTCATGTTAATATGTGGATATTTACATAATCTAGATTATAATGATGTATGATTGTGAAGTGCATTTCACGGGACAACACTTTGGCACAGCATGAATAAATGAATGAATGAATTTCTTCTGATCTACAGGTTACTCTAGATCTTGATGAAAACAGATAGGCCCTTGCGTTCCAGATGGTTATAGTTCAATATATGAAGGTGCCGCGTGATGAGGTATGCCTTGTAAACTGAGGTCTGCTATGAGTGCTTCATCGGGGTGATTTAGTGGTATTGTGAACTGAAAGAGTGTAAAGGGTTGGGACAGGATAGTTAAGACGTTTCTAGTAGGGATGGGTTGTCTTTGGTGCTGTGTGATTTTGTCATGTAAGAGTGGATGATGTGTTTCAAGCCGTTTCGTCAAGTACTTGGTGCGGAGTGTTTCTACATAAGTAATAGATGAGGAAAACTGATGAGTTTTTGGGTAGGACTGGGAAGTTTTATGCTATAAGCTAGCCGCAGTGTGTAGTTCCATAACTTGGAACTTCTTGTATATGTGATCGTCTGCTGTAATCCATGCTACATGTCCGAATGTAAGGATAGGTCGGAGGAAGACTTTGTAGGTGGTTAAGATGGTTTCAGGTTTAAGTTCCCAGGTAATTCCAGTCAGGCGTTTCAATAGGTTTTAACGGGAGGTGGCTTTGTATAATATTTTCTGTAGGCGGGGTCACCAGGTCAGATGGTGGTCGAATATGACTCTTAGATAGGTAGCTTCTCTCAAGGAAATAATTCGTTGTTTCTGTACGGTGAGTGATAGTTTTGATGGATTACGATGTATATGATAACGATGTTTGTGTGGGAGAAATACTATGGCTTGTGTTTTGGTAGTGTTAATTGTAAGGCCCCATTTACTCCAGTTTGTGAATGTTTGGATGGCTGTGTTCATGGTAGTGTTTATGTATTGGACTGCTTTGATGAGTGTTGGGAAAGCCGTGTCGTCGGCAAACTGAAAAATATGGATATTTTGTGGTAGTGGAGGGAGATCGTCAACAAATAGGAGATAAAGGAGAGGGGATAGGGCAAATCCTTGAGGATCACCGCAATTGCGGAAAATTGGGTGAGATATGCTGGTGTTGATAGTTACGTATGTTAGTCGATTAGTTAGAAAGTAGAAAATGACACTGATCTAGGTGATGGGAAGGTAAAAGGATCGGAGTTTGTGGAGAAGGGCCAGATGACAAACTTTGACGAAAGCTTTTTCAAGATTAAAAAGAATTAGACAGGATGGTTTCAAGATGTTGTAGTGGTTCACTATGGTATTGATGAGGCGGAGAAGCAGATCGTTGATACTGAAGGAAGGGTGTGCGGGGGTCTGGTAACGAAGATTTTTCCTAGAATTTTACTGAAAGTCGAGGATAATTGTATGGGACTATAAGTATACAGAGCGTCAGCGGGTTTGTGAGGAACATTAGAGTTTGTGAGGTTTTCCAAGGTTGTGGGATAAACGCTGTGCGAAGGATGAATTTGTACATGTGTGCAAGAATTTGTATCAGTGCGACTGGTGCTTCCTTCAAATGACGGTAGGTTATTTTGTCAGGTCCGGGTGCTGTTTGCCTTTTGCGTGTAAATGTGTCTTCTGGTGTTATTGATATAGCAAGTGGGTGATCAGGGAGGGTGTGTGCTAGGTTCGGTTGGAGGTGTGGAGAGGCTAGGTTTAGACGTTCGGCTGGGTGTCGGTAATATGGGTTGATAGGTGGAGTGGGGTAAATATGGATTGGAGATACCAGTTCCCCGTTATGGACTTTGGGCCAATATAATATTCAGGTTATGTCTAATGACTATAGTGAAAAGCAACACATTCCATAGTGCTGTTACCGCCCATACAATTAATTTTATCTATATCTTTGAGAAGCAACACGATACTCCAGTCACAGTGACGAAGGAAATTGTAAAAAAAAAACTGAAAGACCTTTTGAATTTAACTTTTCTACCTCTCCGAATGAGTCCCAGAGAAACAGGCGCAGATGATCTTGTGAGGGTGACGTAATAGCCTTATTAGCTGAGCATGCAGTGAGCGCCGGTTCAAGGACGATCGAACCAAATAGCAGTGTGTTGATTTGTAGACCAGACGAAACATTTTTGTTCTGCTGTTAATAACGAGGGTGCGAAAGTTGTTAAAAAAAGAAGCAGAATTGAGCGCTGAATATATTAGTGAATCACGCTTTTTTGACGAAGGGAAAACGTGTGTAGATGGGAAGGAGAGTGAGAGTGGGAATAAAGTAGTTCTACAAATTTGTGTGAATTTCCTCCTGAACAGAAGACAAGGAACTCCGAAAACAACACAATCACAACACTTATTCCAGCCGTCGAGGATCGTGGTTTCACGAGGGAGAAAAAACTGACGACGGAGGAGGAAGACGGAGATACTGTAGCCGTAGGCCCTTTTCGTAATACCTGTTTAAAAAGACAATCAGAGATGAGAGATCTTTTTACTTCTCCGTATAAAAATCTGGAAGGGAGAATTTAACTTGTAAGAAATTGACTCAATAGATGTGTGGAGAGAGTGCTGCAGCCAACATTTTTAGTGGTGGGAATCTCGCCTTTTCTGTTTCCCTTTTGTTTTGTGTCCTTGTTCTCCCGACTGTTTCTTTCAGCCACTTGGAGTGATTTATAATTTGAGTGAAGGGAGCCCTGGGCTCGTTTGCCATATGATAAAAGAATTAAATTTTGCAATAACAATATGGTGAAAGGTTCCTCTGAGTGTGATAGTGATGATTCTCTACCCCGGAATTCGATGCTGCCTTGATATGGGAGGATTGGGTTTCTTCAATCTAAAGATCGCGAATCTAAATGTCTGCAAAAGCTATAATAAAACTAAATGCGAAATTCTCGAACGTAACGTTTGAGAGTCTGTTATATACATTTTGCGTATACAAGAAATAGCTTTCACAGACTTAAAAGTGCAAAATCACAAGTACATTAAAAACTATCATATTATTCACAGTCGGGGTGGGTGTTTTAGTAAGATATGACCTCATCGCGGAAGATATTTTGAAAACTACAGACGGTAGAACATATATCATTAAAGTGGACGATATTTCAATTGTTAATGTTTATATGCCAAGTGTTACTAACCACATACAGAATAGAGAAACTACTTTGCAACATTTAGCAATAAATTTACAATTGTATGGTAGTAATAATACTTTACTAGTTGGGGATATGAATTCAATTTACGAACGTTCGGCCTCTGCGGCTAAAAATAATTTTAGCCCTTCATTCGAAGCGATTATTGAATCCTTTCATCTGTGTGAAATATGGAAACATTTTCACCTCACTCAACAACTTTTCACTTATATATGCCATTCTAGCAAAAGCAAGCTGGATTATATCTTCACCAGCCCAATTTGCTTTCCTCGATAAAGAATATTCAGATGACTAAACTACGCATCTCCGACCATTCTCAATTATTTATCAATATCGAATGGAAGGTACCCTTACAATTGTGCTCAAGTTTCATTTGGCGATTAAATGAAGACTTTCTGGAGAATGAAAATTTCGAAGTTATCGAGGGCGTTATTAATGAAAACTGACACTTTTACAGGGAAACTGGGAGCAGAACTTTATCTCTGGGAAAACACATTTGAGGTATGGTTTCAAATCCTTTACCAGAGAATTCTACGAAGACAAAAATTGATTGATTATTATCAGCTTCTCTTGCAAGAGTGTAACAATCGGGCGATGATCAATGTAAGATAGTTAGCGAAGGTTAGTCAAACTCAGGCAAAATAAATCTGCGGTTAAAATAAAACATTCTGGCATTCAAAACGTGAATCCTGCAGCGAAATGTGGTATTTATGAGACTTTAAGTTTAGATTCTGTGCCGCGCGACCGTAAACAAAAGGAGGATAAGTTTATTAATTTCTACCAAGATGAAATGGGAAATATTTATTCGGGGTCGAAACTTTATGAGGGTATTCGAAATAATATAGAACGATTTTTCATAGGCAGAATGATACGGAAGTTGACATCATGAGAGCCTTCCATATAGCAAAGTTACCGAGTATCTTGACCAAGGAAAATGATACTCTACAACATTCTCCGCTAAGGAAATGGAAGAGGTAATTCTACAATTGAACTTTTCATCTTGCGGAGGCAAAAATGAATCTGTAGATCATGGATGACACAAAAGAAGACATATTTAATCACAGACCTGGTTCCCGTATTTAATTCATTGTGGGAACACCCCAAAATTAACGGTAATTTTACTTCAATAGGGATTTTAATAAAGAAAAATAATCGGATAGCAACTGATGATTCGTGTGAGCTGATTCATCTTCAAAATTTCAATACTAAAATTTTGATGAAAATCTTAGCAAATCATCTTTAAAATGTGATGACGTCGATCCTCCATCCCTGTCAAAGTGGACTGAAAGAGGCTACTCCGATTTACGTTCAGTTCATGAACATTCGAGATTTCCTGCTATATGCCCAGGAAGGAAATAAGTTTAATTTGAAGTCCCTAGAAACTGATTTTAGTTGAGCTCATGATAATATCAAGCATCGATATTTGTTTGAGGTGATGCTATTAATGGAATTCCCGGTGGCCTTTATAGATCTTTTTTGATGGATTTCTGATAATCAATTTGTCAAAATCTCTGTTAACGGAAAGGTGGGACCGAAAATAAAATTTAATAAAGGTGTTATGCAAGGGTGCTCCTGTGCATCCTTCTTATTCGGCATTGCGATGGTGCCTTTTGCTATTGCCACTCATAACGCCCTGACTGGGTTAAAAATGATCAATAATTCTTTACGATCTCTTATTTATGCGGATGATATTAATTTTGTGGTACAAAATGATAAGGAATTTCCGAGGATACAAGACATTTTGGAGGTATTTTCTAAAACTTCTGGCGTTAGCCAAAATGAAGATAAAACACAATCTCTGGATTTAAAGTCCCATATAAGTATGAATGTAAAATCCAGCATACAAATGAAAGACTCTGTGAAAGTGCTTGGCATTTACTGGAACGCGGATATCCTCAAAACTATTGATATGAATGAAACATTAATGATTCAAGTGTTGGCGAAGGATTTAATATCTATTTAATATGTAATATTTATACAAAACTGTTTATCATCCTTACTCGATAGAGATTGCTTTGTTAATATTTTCATTCTGAATAAATTGTATTATAAGACTCAAATACTACCTGTATCTTAGTGTTTTGGGAACAAGTCAATAAATACGTTGGGTACTATCTATAGAAAGAACAACTCCTAGATCAGTGTTCTACAAAAAATGAAGAAGGGTGGTAAACTTGAAGAACGCCCAGCGACAAGCACAGGCCTTGCTAGCCCATAGATTGATTCAAGTGTTATGTACTCACGGAAATAATATTTCTTATGATACTAGCTTGTTTTTTGCGTCAAATTGATGAATCGCCGCAGATTGACATTCAATCGATCAGCGGCCCTATGGAAATGTTTGCTCATATCTTCGAAGATTTCGCCTATGCTGTGATCCAGAAAAATCCTATGGAGGACTTTGCTGTTAAAGACTTTTATTCTTTTTTTATGAGGAATAAAGAAAACAAGATGCCATCCATAGCGGTTAGTTTAGGGGAGGAATGGCCTAAAATTTCTCAAAATTTAGCAACGTTAAAAGAGAATTTGTTACTTCATTTTCATTGTTTAGGCAATGTTATAACTTGGACCCAATTCGGACAAATTTGAAATCCAAAGGTATAACTGATTTTAATGCGTGTGGGAAGTATGGGCAGAAAGAAAATTTATTTCATAAGCTGATTACGTGTGAAATTAAACATCAAAGGGATAAATTTAAACAGGTATATGGACGTGTGAATCGGTTCCATACCCTTGAATTGACTGTAGAACCGATATTTTTAGACCTTCTTTTCGATATTTTCCTCCGACTCGCCGTAAATTTTCAATTTGGTTCATTGCACGATCTTTTGAAAAAGGAAACGAATATTAGAAACCCTAACTGGTTTATTTGGTATGTTTTGTATTATTATTGGAGCTCGCCAAAACCGCATAAGTCAAAGAAATTTGTACAATATTATAAAGCGTTATATGAAATTTAACTTGTTTGTCTCTGGGCGATGTTTATTGCTACTTTATATTGTACCTGATTCTTTTGTTTTGAATTATGTCATATTAAGAGCGTCACGAGATTGTTGATGTAAATATTGGAGTTAATAAATTAATTTAAAAAAAGTGTTTCCGCGGTTGAAGAGATAAGGCAAAGAGCTACCAACGACGAGTGTGGAACGCACATGCTTCGAACCCCAGAGCAGCGTGTTGTATAATTTACTGTTGGAAAACTAACACTGAATATCTTGATGAAAGTAACGGGCAAAATCAAACTAAATGTGTATACCAATAGACAGAA
>JAGDQP010024399.1:0-14771 GCA_022664845.1 Lepisma saccharinum | reverse complement strand
GGTACAGAAATTATTAACAAAAAAACATGCCGTGGCCCGCCTCGAATATCCCCAGCCCTTCCTTTTGCATGAAAACAGAGATATAAAGTGTTTATTCTTTTGATACAACTTAAATTAATGTTGTGAAGATTAGGGAGACAAATTGAAGTTGAATATGCAGCAATGTTCAAACCAAACCGTTAATTATGTCAAAATCCAGGAAAATTAAAGTTTCGGTTAGTAAATGTCGGATACAATTTATAAATCATTTTATGTGTCTACCAAGAAATATGTTCGTATGCACATGTTCGTTTTGGAAACAGGTTCGATCTTCGGCACAGAACGCATCTTTACTAGATACTCTGCACTCACGTATGCATTCAGTCAAAAGTTTGGACAGCGATTTTCTGTTCCTAAAGTTTGGACAGCGATTTTTTTTCAACCCTGTATAGATAAGAAGAAGGAATTGAAGTAGTTTTTTTTAACAAAAACAACAATACTCAATATTCCTTCTTTTAAATTTAGCAAGAAAAAATTCTTCCAAATTCCATGTTTTGCTAAACTTCACTACATGTCTGCTACAATCCGTTCACACAGTAGCTGGCGTGTACAGATTATACCTTAAATGTAGTAAAATTCAGAAAAACAGGGAAATTGGAAGATTTTTTTCTTGATGAATTAAAAAAAATAAAATTGACAATTGTTGTTTTGTTTAAAAACTTCAATTGAATTTTATTTATGGTCTTTAGGCATCTAAGGCTCAGGTTGGATGAGCAGATGGAATTTGAAGAAGCAGCAGAAAAAATACACTCATTGGGAATTGCGGACCGTTTGGGTAGCAATTCGATGCCCTAGTCACTTTGCCATTAACCAAACGACTACTTACTTCATATACCACCTTGGAGCGCAGGAAGTGAGGAATTATACTTTTAATAAGAAGTCCAGAGTAATAAAATATCTAGGTGTAAATACGAAGGTACATTCATCAAAATCGGTTCAGTGGAAAACGCTTTTCGACTGGACAAAGAAAAGCTACTGTAAGAAATTTATAAGAAGGATATTGCGATTCTCTTCTACTTAAAGTTGCACAGGGGGAGAGGGATGCGAATGCTTTATCACACATCGAGGCGTAAATACTAATATTTTCAAGAAAAATCATAAAAATTCTTCAAGTGAAATTTGCTGGGCGACTTGACAAAGATTTCATGAAACTATTTTTAAAATATAATCATTAATATAGATTAGTGGTTCTCAACTTCTTTTCTTCACGGCACTCTATCCTTTGTATGCGTCCCTGCGGCACAGTAACGGACGAGTTGACAACAATGTGGGAGTCACAAGAAATGACCAGCACAAGGTCCTCATTATTAATTCAAGTCTTTTATTGTAAGTCGTAAACAGACCAATAACTTTAATATATGTTTAAGCTCATGAACATTTTTCTTGTTCCTTTTTCAAAATAAATATTGAGTGAAATTATCTGAATTACTTTTGCCAGTAAAATGACAAAGTCTCAGAAGTTTTTCGGCACACCTTACAAATCTCACTGCACAGTAGTGTTCCGCGGCACAGGTGTTGAAAACCACTGATATAGTGCATCAATATACTAGCTAATCAGATGTTAATGACATATAACGAGCGGCCGTAGCTCAGTTCGTAGAGCGTTTGCCTTGACCTTACATTCAAAATGTCCTGGAAACAACACCAGCGACTTGCCATTCTGAGTGAGTGAGTTTCTCTGTCATAGCAGACTAATGCTGTGGTGGTACCTATAAAATTAGGCCCTGGTCGAGTTACTTTCCCACAAACCCGTCCTATCCCGTCATGAGCTGTTCTAGCTGCTAATTATATATTCCCAAGAAGAGTGACTGCAGAGGGACTTCATCTCTCAGACTTGTAAGTAAGACATGCTTTATAGAAAATTGTATAGTTCATAAGTTATAAACCTAATAAAGTCATCGCAAATATCTTCTGTAATCTTATACCATTCCGACATTCGTTAAGACAGAAAACTTTGTTAATGACGATTTCATCACTGCTGCCTTGCTGTACTTCGCCACTCGTACAAGAAAAATAAGCATGCACCATAAATTAAATGATTGATGATCGGTGCTCTGGTCGGAGGGTAGCCTATGGACAGATGATCCCTAGGTTAGGTAAATCAGTGATGATTTGCCATTGCCTTCACTGAATGAAGATGACATTCTAGGTACGGGATCTATAGTTTAAAGTAGGCTCCGAAATACATGTGTTTTCACCGGATATAGAACACGGGAGCCTTTGGATAGAAGCTAACAAAGGTTACCGCTCATCCGTTAGCGCCAGAGACGGATCTTCCTGAATGAAGTTTTTCCATAGTTTTTCCTCAGTCATACCAGGCAAATACCGGGATGGTACTTACAAAATAGGCCCTGGCCGCTTACCTTCCACAATTCTCTCCCCACCCTATCCTGGCCTGAGACTCACATGCTAAAATGCCAAAATATATTTTTTTAAATCATTCAATTCATCCATCAGATACACCATGGGATGATGCGAGTTAATTAATCGACCTACAAACATATGTCGTATAAACTGACGAAAGAGAAAGTATTAATGAGAGTTAAGCCATTGATGAACACTGAAGATCAAAAGCGAAAGCTAAACAGATGTCGAAATTAATTAATGAGAAGAATCTTAAAACATTTTTGAAAAAGATATTCTACAGATCTTTGTTTGTTACGTTACCTAAAATAACGATAAAAATAATCTTTGAACATATGCTTTGTTTCTTATTACTCTTGATAGAAATATACAATTAACAAATGTAATGAGATGGACTATGTATAATAATAAGATGATTATTATATAAAACTTTAATCTTCAATATTTTCATTGGAATCGGCAGTTGGAAGATGCCAATAAATTCTAAAAATTTTAAATCTAGTTTATGCCGGATTTCATATCTGGAAGGGATCGCGCATCTGTATAATGCATAAACGAAACAAGAAAAAACATCAGCCTTGCTAAAATCTTGAAAAACAGGTGCGAAATAGAGATGGTCAAAAATAGCGTAGCAACTATTTTTTACTGTTACATTCGCTAAATTGCTATCACTGCTACGACCAGACACGTACTGGGCCCAGAATAAGGTACCGGGCAATGGGCCATCGGCGGCAGCATCCAGCAGTGGCGGCGAAGGCGATGGGTCCGAGATAGAACAGTTTTTCACGATTACTCATCGGCTCGGCATACACCGAGTAAATTGTTACAACTATAGATTGTTGCAAAAAATATAGGTACAATGTAACTAATACATAATCTTCCGTTTTGTTTACTTTCGTAAGTGACGAGCCACCTTACTGCTCTCATTCAAGTATTTAATTTCTACTTCTGCATCAAAACCACTAGTTCATTTTCTCTCAAGTTTAACAGAAGAGACTCCATATGTTCGTGAATCATCAAACTTCTCAAGCGGTTTTCTTATTAACTTTACCCTGCAAAAGTACCTTTCATAACAAACTTGGGTCACTGGTAAGGTTAATACGTATGCTTTGTACCGTACAAAACATAATAGCAAGATGAAGAGTTTTAAATCTTGCAGAACGTGAAACACACAGGACGAGCTTATTTTTGAAAGGGCAAATGTTCAGTGGGGTTAAGTTTTCAGTAGGCGTAAAACAAATGCATTTCTCAGGGAGGGCGGTCACTATCATTGTGGTAACCAGACAGAGCTTCTGGTTCAAATATTAATATTAGTGCTCGGAGAAATACATTTTTTACGACCACTGAAAAATTTGCCTCCCTGGACATTTGCCCTTTCGAAAATAAGCTCTTCACATGTCATAGAGTTCTTGCAAATTTTTCGAACACAGGTGTTATTTCCACTACTTGAGCATCATCATCGCCCTCCACCTCAGTGCCACCAACGCCCTAGCCGAGCTGGTCTACCGGTTCCCGTAAGATCACCGAAGTCAAGCTGCTCTGGGCCTGGTCAGTGCTTGGACGGGTGACCGTTGCAGTACTCCAGATAGTGTTGCCTGTGGGGCGTTCACCCAGCGTCGTGAGGCCAATTGGGGAGCTACCTGCATAAAGAGGTAGCGATCATAGGTGAGAGCTTCGGCTCTCCTCTCCCAACACGTCCGGTCAGCGTAGGAGCAGTAGACCACCTCCTCCCTCCGGGAAAGGCCTCATCCAGTAGTGGATTTAATATGGCTGTGTATTATTATTATTATTATTATTATTATTATTATTATTATTATTATTATTATTATTATTATTATTATATTTATTTTGGATGGTTGAAAACATCCAAGAACAAAATTCTGTCAAACTGATGGAGATGAACTATCGCACTGAATCTACAAAATATTGCGCCCGAGCTAAGCACAATCATTTGTCTTGAACCCATGACAGTCGCAGTCATTTGTCTTAAAAAAAACTAACGAATTCATATCGAAAGGGTTCACCTTAAATTCTCCTAATCTGTTATGCATAGGAGCAATTACCGTTTTGCGTTCCCCTAAATACTGGTCTACCCAATCCTCTGTTACGTTTAAATCAGGGACGTATCTATAATTTGTTTTGGAAGCCGCCCACGGGTTTTCGATAAGGATCCCTGGTGTGTCTGGGCATAATCACGTCTAAAATAATACACTAATTCAGCATACAACTAAATTACGCCCTCCCCGCATTGTACTCATCGCTTTATGCGTCCCTGATTTAATTGTATTTTGTTGTACTGTTCCCTCTCCACCAGTTAGTTCAAGCTCCGATAATTACATACAATAGTTTACCGACAGTTATAATATAAACTAATCTACCAAGTTCTAACTTTCGTCCATCAATCGCTCTACTGCGCGTACATAAAGGCAACAGTTAAATAAGTTAGTCTAAAATGGTGCTTTTGCACTGCTTTTCCACAGTTTGGAATAAATAACTCGTATTTATATACGTTTTTTTAAACTGATATTTTCAACTGCTATTGTTAAAAGATATTTGCATTTAGCAACTACTGTTACGAAAAAATAGCAGTTCTGTTCATTCCTAAAGCAAAATTTCTGTCAATTTGGAGAAGGAAACACATCTGGATTTATTACTTGTAAGTTTAAAGTTTATTGTGAATAGATTTCTTGTAAATAACATCCATTTGAAGGTTTTTATTGCCTTATTTTTCATTTCTTGGTCAACTTTTCCGTACTTGCGTCTCACCACTTACAACCGTGCATACATTTTTCCATCAGTTGGAAGAAGGAAATAAATCCACCAACGTTTTTTAATTCACAAGAAAATATACAGTACTTGGAAATTATCTGAGTACAACACCAGGATCAAAAGAGCGTTCTAAATATTCAGTAAAAAAATGTATTCTTTCAATAAAAAAGAAAAATGTTATAAAGTTTTTTTTTTTTATTTCTCACAAAACAGATTTTTCTATTTATTTTCTTCTTCCAACTACCGATTCATTTTTAATGAACAGAAAATTTATTTGCGTTATACTGAGCTTCCAACTACAAAGACCAAACCAGGCAGCCAATCAGAATGGGGAAATGGTGGAGCCAGCAACCATTTTGCAAGATTGTTGACTTCTGAGAAGTTCGGAGGCCGCTGAGTGAGTGCACCTTGCTTGCACTATAGCCGCAAAGTGTGCTAAGAGGTCGACGTGAGTGATACTTACCAACAAATTTCCTCGCATTGATCGAGGCCTTAATTTTTCAAGCTTCCTTTTCAGGAGCTTAACTTGCAGATTATTGATCTTCATGAACCTAACGCTGATACGTTATTAGGAATTGATGGAGCTCATCATATAGACAACAGTATCATTAGGTTTCTTTAGAGTAGCAAAAAATCAAGCAGAAAGATTGATTAGAGAAGGATATTGCATTTGCTACAATCCGAAAAATGTTAATCAAAATGAATGTTGAAGTTTAAACCAAGAATGGAGAAACGTCATCAATATGTATAAAATTAACGAAAAAAAGGAAAATCAACTTTCTTAACAAATAAATAAATATGGTCTGGCAACAATGCGAATTCAAATTAAAAAAAAACAATAAGAAGGATTCTCTTAACAGTACACTTCATAATGGCTACAGACGTAGTAGAAACGTTGTGTTGTGCTTTAAATATGTGTATTTCATACGCGAGTTAAGTTGTGTGTATGAAGAAGTAATAGCTTGCCAAGTTTATTATTTTAATGGTACCGTTTTTTCTTTACTTAAATCATTTTCGGGAGTGTTATTTCTCCAACGAAGCAAGGAAAACGACCAAAGAGACAATAAAGTTTGATTGCATTTTGTAATAACTGAAGGTAACAAAACATTCGATTGACCATTACTTGCAAAGACTTCTCGATTGATACTTTTTCCTCTCCTAGAAACAATGCTCTGATCTTTCAAATATAAAGCAAAAGGAAAAGGGTGGAATGTAAACTTGAATAATTAAGTGCATGTCGCAAACTGTATACAATGTTCAATGACTGAAACGGATTTTAGTTCCAATAGCGAAACATCAGGAAACGTCATTCCATCTTAATTCCAAAGACATCTCAGCGTGTAATGTGTCAAGAGAACGAGCAGCGGAGAGGCTTTAGCAGATTGGATATTGGAAGAACATTTTACGTGTATTGATTTCAAAGGACAAGTCACATATAAAATTCTTCAGAAGGCAGAATATAAATTGAATATCCGATTTCTATCGAAAACAATATCCCAAGAGCTACCAACAAGCGATAAACATTTTCTAACAATGTACCACAGGTAACTACTCTCTATTATGCAATTTCTTTTCTGTCGATGCACATCGGTACAAAAGCGTTAAACCTTCCAGCAATATGAGTATTGGAAAATTATATAAAGTTTGTTCAAGAAAAATTGAACTGTTAGGGCATTTTTCAATTGATCGTAAAATGCAGAAATAAGCTTATTCGTGTCATTCATATCAAGTCCATATATTACTATTATAATCATTATGATACTTATCAAGATGATAAGTGGATGTGATTCTTGACCTACTTACGTAATTTCCTGATTTTTACATTATTTTCTTTAGTCCATAATGGTTCGTGGTGTCCTCAAATCTTACTACATTATTTTAAGTCATTTTCCCACGTCATACAATGATGAAGATTTACACAGCGACGTAAGTCGGGGACAATACAATATTCCATTGTTACTTTCATATATTTATTAATTTTAAAAGCATATTTTAATTATTTTTTTTTTAATATGAACTTCTTTATCCTAAAATAATACTAGCCTGCAACTAGCCTGAGTTTCACTGGTCGCAGAACACTTTAGGATTTGGGTCACAAACCACTTAGCTTGAGAAAAAGTATTCGAACACCGAAATAACTCGAAAAAATAATTAAAAAAAGCTTTTCAAAGACATATTTTTCTTAAATAATTAGTACTAAAAAGTAAAAAAAAAAAATGTTTATGCATCACTAAAAAGAAAAGCATGAGGCGCGTTCTCATATAGAGTCACTTTACAAATTCTTCAATTGGCGCGCCCCATACTTTTCTTGTTAGTCATGCATAAACTTTTTTTAAAATTATTTTTACTTTCTAGTACGAATTGTTTAAGAAAAGTATGTTTTTAAAAAGATTTTTATTGTTTTCTTAACTGAATTACTTCTCACTTTCGGTAGTAGGCTTGGCAATATCGTGTAATGTGGTATAGTTGATAGTTGCATTCAGGAAACGTAAGGCATTGAGGGTACTGGTAAATAATTTTCCAAGAAAGAGGCACCAATTGTATCAACTCGTCATTATAATTAGTTTTCTGACGAAAGCGGGAAATTCTTCAAGGTATGTTGAGCAATCTTCATTCATCCGGAAATTGCTTTCTCCTTTTTGTCTCAGCACACACACGGTTTAATTTCAATTAGTAAATTATTAATTGTCTTTTCACGCCTAAAATTAGGAAGGACTGGGTAAAATCTTTTTTTTTTTTTTTCTTTGTCACCGTTTTATGTACGAGTTCTATCCACTAAGACTTTTATATTTTAAGCGTAACTAATCTGTTTCACAGAAGACTTACCAAATTCTTGTGTTTCGATTAACTTTTCACTATTTTCTCTTTGATCATCACCAAATAAGGAGAAATTATTTTCTTAGAATTTCTTAAGAAATATCTTTGATTTCCCCAGTGTCTAAATTAGAGCTCATGAGTTTTAGTTTCGGTGCCACGTTTAGTAATAAATCGCGTACATGAGTTACAATTTACAACCAGTTCTGCAGGTAATGATATTACCTTTTCCCGTGGATATAATTTACGATAAAATCTGGATAATGTAGTTACAGTTAGCCGACAAATTTAAGTGTTAACAGCTGCTAACTTTCGATGTAAAGTGAGTGCCATATGCGTACCTGAGAGAGAAGCAATGCGGGAATTTGTTCTATCGCTCGTTTCCTTCATCCCTAAAATTAAAAATAAGTGAGAACTGTGGTTAGAAGAGAAAGGAGAACAAAACATGTGCTCGAATAACGTTGAACGGTACATTTTGTCACATGAGCAAATTACAGATATGCGGTTAACAAGGCTGTTCAAAATTTCTAATATCATATTTCAACACGTAATATGAGCAAGATCTACATAAATATAAAACCCCTAATTTCTGTGTCTGTCGGTCCATGCGGGAGCTTTTAAGGCACTTCCCGTTGACCTAGAGCACTTAAATTTGCTATGAAGGTTCGCGACCACGTCAAAATTTCGCGAAAAATCTAAAATTTGTAAATATCCACTTATGTGGAAGAGAAGGTCCAAATATGTGCTCTGGTTCAAATACGGGCTAGTAGACGTTTTAGACTTGTATATGCTTGTGTAGTACTGCTGACTGGTGACAAAATTGTGAAACAGTTCCCCAAGGACGAGGGTGGTGGCAGAATTCAGTTAGCAACAAAAAGTTGGATGTGGTTGATTTATTTCTATATTGTGCCTGTTCCCAACAGTGGAAAAGTTTTATCAGGCATTTCTATTTCAGCTTTTTAAACACAATAAAACCAAGTATGAAATCTTTTATAACGTAAGTTGTATTCCTCAGAGACACCACTCGTAGTCAGTATAAAACAAAGAATAAATAATATTGATATATATATTCTCTATATGACTCAGATATGGCACGTGCCATCTACTTCACTATTCGCTCGTCAGATGTCGTCATTGCAGCGGTGATCGCACATACGACATTACTTATGGGATAACCTGATATTTGCTCTAGAGTAGTCTAATCTAAGCAACAATTAATTTACATGCTGTGTTTAGATGTTTGTATTTGTTTGAAATATTTCCTTCTGCTTATGAAAACTTTAGAAGGCATGATAATAGGTAATATTCAAATTGTTTTGTGGTGATACGAACACAATGTTTGTGATTTCTTTGACGTTTTTGCTCCCTTATCGTACACATACAGCGAAGGAAGACTACATAGATTATTTTTTAAACTTACATATACTAAGGGAAATTGGGGGTAAAGAGGAATAAAGGGTAAATGGAAACACTAACTCCCACTTGCTCAACATACATCAGAGGAAGAAATGTTGCCTATGTTGCAGATTCGGCTTATTCCTCAAACGAACATTTGTGTTAGCTGAAAATCTTATGACATTTGAAGAAAGTAACATTTTCACCAAAAGTTTATAAAAAAAACTATTTTCAGTTTTGTAGTGTCGTATTTGACACCCTGTAGAATTTATGGTAATCATTCAACTGGCATGAAACTTAACCCAGTGATTGTGTTTTTAAAGGCGAACAAGCTATGTGAAGACAAAGGATTATGATGCTCAAATCATATGGAAATGTGGCTACTCAACATGCAAAGTCAAATGTTTAGGTTCAGAGGTAAAGAGTAACACTTTTTGAGCAGAATGAAGCACATGGGAGCTGAGTGTGATAAATAGGAATGTTATACATATATGTAGATATGTTGAACATGAGAGGAAAGGAACATTGGTTATTCAACTAATATCCAACTATTGTACAGTTTTCTTTAGTATCTAACAAAGATTATCATAAATTCTACGCCAGAAATGTTAGAAAGTTCAAAGCTCTAAAAAGAAACTTTTTTTGTACGCAGTTAACAAACCACGGTGGAGCTTATGTTTCACAACTACTGTAACTTAAATATGTTGTTCCTTAAGTTCAAGTTAGCTTTTTGTGTTTCCTTTTGGTTTAGTTTGTAGTGTGTTAATACTATATCCATGGTTTTTAAATATGAAAGCTTATGCGCCAAGAGAATATTTTTGTTTCTTATATTAACATCTATTTTTTTTATACTTTTTTTTTTCTTGAGCAGCTACACTTTCTGTTTCTATTCACAGACTTAAAATCACCTTTGGCTCCGGTAATTAGATTTATTCACAGTGTTTCTTTGTGTATAATAATATTTTCAGAATACCCAATATATTTTATTTTGGTTGTCTATACCTTTTTTACTTTTTGCTGATTAAAACATATTGGTATCAACGAAACGCTAAGAGCAAGCGCTATGTTTCTCTTTACCCAATATTACTTCAATGGCCCTTGCATAGAGAATAGAAGGTGTGTTCCCATTTCCCCCAATCTCTGTGGGAAAGAGGAACATCCGAGGTTTTGTTTAAAAAAAGTAGTACCTGAACAATTGATAAAAGGTTTAAAAAAATCATTTACAGCTATAGAGAGGAAATATCCTAAGCTTACTAGTGATATATATACATTGCGTGGGACAATACCTCAATCTCCCTTATTTATGTGTGTTTTTATATCTTCAATATTTTTTCTGATAACTGATATTTTGTTTCACTTCCTTGTTTCCGGCCCTAACCTCTTCAGTTTTTGTCTTGTTTCAATTGTTTTGTCAGATGTCATTTCTGTTCAATTCACATTGTTCGTTTAGGATTTTATTACCTTTTCTGTATATTATTTTATCCTTTTTTGTACCTTGTCTTTCTCAACATACAGGAAGAGTCAGAAGCTCCAAAATACAATTTTATATCGTAAACAGAAAGAAAAGAAAATATCTGAAAACCCAGTCAAAGGTTGGGTATGGAAGACTTCATTTTAGGATATTTTGGGGAAATGGCTGCTGTCTTAAAATCCGCCATCTTAAATCAAGGCGTTTTTAATTGGAAGGGCTATGTTTCATATCCAATCAAAGCAGAATTTTCTGAGAAATGCATTTCTGGAATCAGTTTTGGTGTATGTGTTATGGTTCAAATTTTATTAACACAGAAATTTGGAACTATTACCTCTAGAGAACTCTGTGATGTGTAGCTGTTTGATGTGTTCAATATGTTGAACGTCTTGGTGAAGACAGAGCAGAAAACGCTTGGTCCGGTCCTAATGCACACGTATGAGGTGTCTGGAGCAAAGAAGAGTACAGGGAACGAAGGGGCATGTCCATTAAAAAAATGAGTTTGCGTTCGTAACAAGTACGACGAAATGACAGGTAACCGCTCAGAAACTTTCAATCCAGAAGCGCAAATAATCACCAAGTTATAGCGACTTTACTAATATGAAATACATGGTAGTAAATGGGAGAGTTGGACTTAGTTTAAAATTAGTTTAACGATAAATCAACTTTCGTGGACATTTACCCTTCTTTCCCTGTACTCCTCAAATGATATCACAGACCTCCTGGATGCGCTGCTGAAAGTGGTGTTTTTCGCTTGAAGCATAAATCAGTTGTTAACGAGGAGCCCACAGAAAGAAATATAATAGTATGAAGTTGGCTGATATTGGTGGTTATTCCACAGCGACCTCAGCGGACAATGCAATGACAAGAGAATTGACAATCGAGACATTGGCAAGCGTTTGTTTCGTACTGAGGTGGAACTCCATCTTGTTGGAATTACCGATGAAGTTGCCATCTGTACTCAGAATAGAGCAGAGTTTCTGTAGCATTTTCAGATAACACTGAGCATCATCAAAGGCAACGTCGATGACATGTGTACAACAATACGGATGTCCTGCATTACAGACCACGTAGTAACCTAAACATCAGGCACGACTTTGGATGATTGTTATGATTTCAGTACCTATAATTACGACGGCTAACCTCAACTATGACAAGAGAATGGCCTCCTTATTGAACAAATTGCTCTGTGCGAATAAAAAATCGCGTTAATGTTGCTCTCATTTCCAGGTGAAGAACTCGAAACTTTATTCTCTTAACGTTGCCCTCTGATACTTTCTGCTGAATCTGGACTTCGAACGGATACCATTTCTTAGTATAAAATAAAAAATCTGTACAGTGGATGGCTGGCAGGTACCACATTCTACTGAGGGACCTTCTGTGCAGCGTTGTGCACCCCTCGTACACAATACGAACAATGTTTTTGATGTTTCCTCGTCAGCTTCAATTGTTGTGGGATCGTTACATGTCTTTTCAACAATAGATCTATTGAGCGACAGTAGCTTGGTCGGTAGAGCATTGGCTTAGTAATAGGAAGGTCCTGAGAATTATTCCAGCGTCCTCCTATCCTGACTTAGATTTTTCCAGGGTGTTTCATCAGTTACACCACGCAAATGTCGGGAAGGTACCTACAAACTAGACTCTGGCTGACTACCTTCCAACCTCCTCTCCCTCATCCTATCCTGGCCTGAGCCTGAGATGGATAAAGGCTATAACAGAAATTTAACATTTTAAACATTACAGTACCATCTAGAAGATCGGATCATGTGGGAGTGCTGTGAATAATTGGTGTTTTTTCTGGGTATGGGTATTTGAAACCTTTGGCTATGATACTGCAACTGCGTTCGGCAAATTTCAGGATCATCTTAATCATCTCTATTTGATTAACGCAATTGTCAGTTACTTGAAACAAACAATTGAATCGGTCATTGCTAAAAGGGATATGTGCCTTTAAAATACATAGCACATATCTGTTTTTGACAATGACCGATTCAATTGTAATTTTAATTTTCTTGTAAAATATAATTAAATTACAACACATATGTCAAATCTGATTATAGAAATACATTTTCTAGAAAATTCCTATGTACTAGGTATGTAACATGATGGCTTCCTATTTGAAAGAAGTTATTTTGACCCAGGTTTCCAGAAATATACTAAAATGTAGTATTTTCACCTATAAGTTTGAAAGGAAGCCAGATATTACATTTCTTTCTAATCCCGAATCAAAAAGGCATCCTCACCCTTTGGCTTTGCGACAATACTATCGTTACACTTCAATATTTCATTCTAAGGCTAACTAACTAACTGTATTGTGTTAATACGGTTTCTTTACTCCGAAACCATATTCTTCCTCCGGAGCCATGTCGTTGCGAGAGGATTTATTTTAACATAAGTATGGGTGGCGCACTCAGTCCAGCCCTTCTTCTCGGACGAAAAGTTAAAAGCAAAATAACAAATAGGACTACGGGACATTCTTGTCTCTTATCTTACTTACCTTGTGACAAGTCACAACTTACTTACGGCTAAGGATTCAAAACGGGGTCAAGGATAACATAATAATTTAGTTTTCCGAATTACCAGAACATGTCGGCGGGACGAGTTAGTTAACATTGGCACAGCAATTATTTTCAGTTCTAACCTACAAAATTCATGTGTTTTCCTTACAACTATAAACTTATCATCGTTTTAAAATTAGGACAAATAACTGTTGAGGACAAAACTCACCTATCTGCTGTTGGATAAATGTATTTACTGGTTACATTGAAGGAATGTTATTAGGTCACACAAAGCTCGGTCTTAACTCTCGTTGAAATAATAACGATTCGCTGGAGTCCAGGTGTCTTCTTGATTGAAACACACATACTCACACATAAGAGATCACAGAGAAATTGACAGAGTTCAAATAGTCTGAAAGTTAACTTAGAAGCTTTTGCATTACTAGTCCGAAATACTTTAAAGTCCGTGAAGTCGAGAACTCGAACTTTCGCTGTTGGTTTTGTCTAACAAGAACAAGACAGATGCTGAGCGCAATTGTTCTAGCTAAGCGACTCAGTTCGAGAATGCCGTCCAGATTCAAAGAGAAAGGGGGTTCTTCCATTTTCCAAATTTCTTGTAAGAACTTGTCTCTAATTGAAGGTCGATAATTACCTCATCTGCTCGGATGGTGGAAAAGAGATCTGGTCCTCCGTCCCACGAACATAAGATATTTTTATTTTTTGTTTCTTAAATTCAAGGATTTTAGTACAAATAGAAGGAGGGATTTCCTGTACAGACAGACATTCAAGGTAAAGGTGACTGGAAAGCTTGGGATCTTTTATAAATCCTGTTTCCCTTAACCCTCATCATATCCTGGAAATCGATGCGTAATATCAGACTATTAATTTCAAACAAGTATTAGATTACAGTCTCGTTATTGGATTTTCAATTGAGAAGGATCACTTGTTTCCTTTCTCTCACCTCGGAGATTCAAACAGAGAGTTACGTTAATTTCTAGGAATTATGACGGATGTCACCTTGTAACTGATATCATTGAATTTTTGTGCTGGAACACTTTAATGGTTAATCATTGTCTGTATGTGAAACTTTCTTATGGGATGACCATGCACTATCACTTACGGAAATCACTATCACCATTGAGTTATGTACTGTGCAAGATCAAGTTAGTTAAAATCATAGACATCGGCCTATCGAATATCTCTTCTCCTATTTTCATCCCAAAGACGTCTCGGTCTTTCAAACGGCCTCTTTCCCTCCGGCTTACCAAACATGATAGAATATAATCTTTGCTTTTCACCCATCCGAGCTACATGGTCTGCCCATCTTAGCTGTCGTGATTTCGCTATTCTTATAATGTCGGGTGAATCATACATCTATGGAGTTCTTCATTATACAGTCTCCTCTGTTCTCCGATTGTCTCGTC
>JAGDQP010024398.1:3368-15574 GCA_022664845.1 Lepisma saccharinum | reverse complement strand
ACTTCACGCGTTCGGAGACTAAACAACCAAATCAAAACAATAAGCTTGTGACAGTTCTATCAACATATTATAAGTATGATTTAAAAAGGAGTCCTGATAACTGGTTTAGTCGCATATTAAATTTCTTTTATCACGTTTGCTTTGGTCACCCAGTAAAATGCAAGGATAGTACCTTGCATGAAGCCCAGGTTCTCTTTCTCCCTCCGTGAACAAACTGAAAGTTACGCTGTAGTCTTAACATGCCGTAAAGTTACAAAGTGCGAACTTCTTTTATCAAAATTGAATATCTACCTACTAACATCATTAAGAAACCAATTAAATCACCGAGCCGCCGTAGCTCTGTGGTAGAGCATTGATGTAGCATTCGAGAGGTTGTGGGTTCGATCCTAGAGACCGACCATCCTGACTAAGATTTGTTTTAGGATTTTTCCTTCATTTACATCAGGCAAGTGCCCGGATGGCACCTTCAATTTCTGACTATCTTCTCGGTTTTCTTTTGGCCTTTACTTATGATTGACAGTTTGGTCCAGTCAGTAAAATGCTAAGTTTCTAACTGAACGATCCGCGTTCGAATCCTACTTGTAACCTGTATTATTTTCAGTATATCTAAAAAACTGAATGGTGTCCGGTTATTATCAGTCACGTTACTTTGTTGCTTGGCTTTTTCAGGAATATTTTTGATAATTTTAGAATTTACGTGGGCGACAGAGTGGCCTTGAAAACAACCTGTACCAAGTTTGATGAAGATTAATACGGTAAATATAAGCAGTACCGCAAATTTACAAGCTTTGGGATTTGTCATCTAAGATGCAATGAAAAGTATTATTGTAAATACTTCTTTCACATAGAATTTTTAAATTTTCTCATATAGTTTATTTATAGTATGAATATTTGTTACATGTCGCCGTCGATTTTATAATGCCATCTAACAACCCTTTTGAGCGAAACTGAGTTTTTGTTTTTCATGTTCCAACTCGCATTCTGTTAAGGCAGCTACCTGCAAAGTAGTAGTTCCTTTCTCCAACAGATAGTGGTGTAGTACCGATAAAAGTAATACCAAATATGGAGAACTTTTAGATACAAATTTAGTACGTTTTGTTTTCTTAATTCTGTAAATTTTTGTTGCGACTTAGGCGGTATTGTAAAGATCTGCGACGATCTACTGTCTATCACTTCCATATGCCTTAAACAAAGCTACTTGATGGTGAAAGACAAAGCGTAATAGACATAATATAGTTATTTTATTTATCTTAATTGAAAGGAAATATGTAATTGAAATGAGATGTTCGGCTTACTTTTCTTCTATGCTGAAATCTAATGTATCTCTGAACACAATTGTAAATTAGTAAAACCTTTTTATAAGGTAGAAAGTCAAAGCAATACACAGAACACACAGTACTCAGATGTCAGATACCAAAGATGGGAACACATTTTTTGTAAAACCACCAGAGATATCGCAGACTATATGTGCTGATAGTGGCTGTAAAAGTATTGTTATTGTTTGGAGATTTTGCTGTTGTGTAGGAGCAAAACCAGAACTTAAAATACACTAATACAACAAATGCTCACACTGCATCTTTTTCCTGACACTAATTCATCACTCATTACAAAGTCAATACGGAAAATAATCACTTTTAAACTGTAAATTATTACTTAATACATTCATCTAGATGATGCATTGCTCAAGGGGTCCTAGACGCAATTGCACGAGGTGGAACACCGGCTAGTTTTCTGTCATCGTCTCTTGCATATCCATTGCGTAGAGCCTTAGCAAATATTATGTTCTATCATCAAGATGAAGTTTGTGGGAGATATTCGGATTATTTGAGAACATTGCGTAAGATAGGAGCAAGATACACTTGGAGTAATATGACTAAGCAAATTGGGGACTTCGTGGTCTCGTGCTTAGAATGTCAGAAGGTGAAAAGGTCAAACCAATGTAAGCAAAGTTAGTTAATTTCAGAATTAGAAAAAATATAAATGAGATATGGTACGTGGATACTATTGGAAAATTACCGCGTTCATCTAATTTTGAGAATTTGCTAATCGTAGTAGATGGTTTTTCTAAACTAACTGTATTAGAGCCTTTGCGTAATTTGTCCAGTAAGGTTATAATAGATAAATTGTACAAACTAATGATAAGAAGGGGATTCCCTAGTTGTATCTCGCATGACAATACAACGCTGTTCACGTCCGGATTGTTTAAAGATTTTTTGTACCGTCTCGGCATTCGTGACATTAGGATTTCTCAGGGACATGCCGCGGCCAACATGAGTGAAAGGTATGTGGGAACATTCAAGGAAGCGGCTCGTATTTACTCTAATGGCCTTCAAACTAGTTGGAGTAGACATGTTTTTGACATAGAGTTCAGTATGAATTCGGCTCCTAACACTGAAAATGGGTTCGCGTCATTTGAATTGAATTATAGATTCAATGTGAATGATCCGCTGGACGTAGTTTGGGAATTAGATTTTCTGAAGAAAGAAAATCAAAATCTCAATATTTTCGCTAATGCAATGACCAATATGCAGAAGGCATGGTTACGCAGTAAAAGAATATATGATCAGCGGCGTTCGGAAGTTACTTTTCAGTTTGGAGATAAGGTCATGGTACGCAAGCAAACGAAAGCTTCCTTGAAGGACCACATAACCAAATCCTTGACTTATATGTATGATGGGCCTTATAATATTATAGATCGTTTTCTGACGACTAATACTTTGTTATTGCATAGAGAAGGCGATGTTAAGGACATTAAAAGGGTACATGTTTCATTCGTAAAAAGGTTTAGAGAGAGATGTAATATGTAATTGCTTGTATGTGTATTATGCATTTTTATTTTCTGTATGTATGATACTTGATTTTCCATGTACTGTGTGGCTGCTTGTTCTTTCCAGGTTTTTGGTCCAGTAACAACACGATTGTAATTTAAAAGGTTGTATTCGGGTCTTCTATTTTGTAATCATTTTCATTGAATTAAAAGTAAGTAGCCACCAATGATTCATGGCGGCATCAAGAATTTAATATTAAAGATGTATGCAAAAAGCGAAGTCCAGGAAAGCAGATTTTTGATCCTCAATTGTAAATAAATCTTATAGGTTTTGTTGTATCGTGCGTTGAAAGGTTTGATTATTTCGAGTATTCACGTATGTATATAATTATTGTTCATATACTAAATTATTAATTAATTGATTGATTGGAAGTTGGGATGACTGATTGGTTCCGTTTTGTGTGTAGCTACTGTGTAGCGAAGTAGTTGGTTGTAGTATGCTTGGTGGTGGATCTGTGTGTGTTTGTGGTGAGTTATTTTAGAGTCTTTTGTTTTCTGTTTTCTTCTTGGTTGTTCCTTTTGATTACTTTGTTTTTGCTTTTTTCTTCTTTTTTTTTTATCGAGTAACTGTTAGAGTGCTGTGGGGTTGTGTGTGATGTCGGGGTAATTGTAGGTTTAAGGGGGCGATCAATCATCCTAATTGAACTCCAGCGTTAATATTTATATATTTATATTTATTTATACATATTATCTTTTCATGATTATGGGAAGTGTTCTATTTATTCAAATTATATACAGGGTGTTTGTTACTATTGTTAATTTTTTTCTCTTTTTGGGGGAAGTTGTAGTGTGTGATAACCTTAATTGTTTTTCGGTTATACACCTTTATATTTGTATTTTTTTTGGATGCTAACGAAAAGAAAGAGTTGAAATACTGCTGTTTCGAGTGCCTCTGTCGGGGCTTTAGTGAATTACAGTATCAGTTGGTCACACCATCTTTGAATCCTCCCTTATAATGGGTTTGGATATCAAAGAGGCCAAACGTGTAAAGTGTTGGTTCGAAATTCAGAAAATTAATATTACGACGTTCTGTTAACTTAATATTGGAGAAGCGATAATATTGTTGTAATTATTATATGGATAAAACGACCAAGGTGTAAACGAATGAAGAATTACCTGCAGAAATATTTTGGAGCATTACTGCAAATATTTTCACTCATTAAGGACTTCGTTTCTCCTCGACTTCGTGGTTCTGAGAAGGCATGGCACGGCAGACATTTTGTCAGGGGTAAGCATGCTTTTGATTTTGTGTACCGTGTAGTCATCCTTGCTATTATTTGCGCATTAATTACGGTAGAAAAGAATTCGCGATCGAATTCTCTCAAAATTTTCTTCGGAATATCTTGGAATATTTTGGAACATTCAGTTCGTCCGGACGAACTTAATAACTTCTTATTTTCCTCAAGATTATAACTTAGCGATAATAGTAAATGAGTTACAACCATTACGGTATTCCTTTTACAAATTGGTAGTTTCACGCTACTAACCTACTTAAGTTCATTGCTTTTGAATTGCGATGTCGGAAATAATTATTGAGACTTTAGCTACCGACTATTGAGGATTTTAGTACAATTTCGTACAATTGCGCTATTGTATTAGTTAACTCTTGCAGTGTGAAAAGAAAGGGATTAAAGAAAACTGCCCCAAAATTTATTCTAGTGGTAATTCGATCATTGGAAATTTGTGTGGATTAAGAGCTTATTCATGTGGAATATATGACTATTTCTGTAGTGACCCATATGCAAGGAAAATAGATTTAATGTTGTAAAGACGGGAGCAATTGTTCATAGTTGTGAGGATTTCCGCATAGTCGCTCCTTTTGAGATGTATGTATAACGTGGCTGAAGTCTACTGACTCGAAATATAATTATTAATAGGATATGCACTGTTATTTGCTCTATTAACATATATATTTATTGTTAATTTTTGTATTGGAATTTGACCAATTTTATATTGGGACCTGTTATTATTACATATATATAAAGAGCATAAAATAGCTATACAATTTTCGTTTCTCAGTCTTCCACTCAGTTAATAAGAAAAAGCAATTAATAAGTTTCTCCTTAGCTCGGTTCTGAACCTATGTGTGGGTGTCTGCGTGCGTTGGCTCTCCGATAAAATAGATAGAAATTGTGGCTGCTTCTTGAAAGAGTGTGAGTATAGTTGAATGACCCATATTAGTATTCTATTGTGGGGGTCCCTTGTGACTCCTGGCCCACATGAATCATCCTTTCGGTGTTTGGGTAATTCCGTCAGTACTTATGACCTCTCTCTCATTGTCGTGTAACCTTTTTGGGCATTTGCTTTTTATTAGAAATTCCACGTCATTGATGCAGTGGGGGCATTACATCCGGGCACCGGAAGGGTGGTCGTGTCAATAGCAAATGAAAGAATATCTTCTGCGTCCTCTGTCTTCTAAGTGCTTTCGTACTTATGGGTCCTTCACCCCAGGATTAAATTGTTGAATATTGAGCGAAGTCTTTACCCAGATAGCATTCTAGTTTGTGATAAGGTTGTTGGTTACTTGCTCTCAGCTTACCAGACTTGATATTGTTTGGAAATCGGTAAACAAGCATGAAACATGCTTCTTGGATTAACATTCTTACTGGTTGTTATAACTGACGTATTCCAATCTTAAGTGACGTTTATTGGAACAAGCTGTTATACGAGGAAGTTTGTTAAACTTTAAACAAATCTTAAATTTTGATCAGTTACACTTTCCTATCGTCCCATTGCAATTAAGTCTCATCATATGTGGAGTGACTTGATTGAGGGATTATACCGGTGGCAGAGGCATTGCGGTGAAATACGTAAAGTTTAAACAACAATGTAAAACAACATATAGGGCTTGGTGTAATGGTTAAGGTACCGAATAGTGGGACCGATGACTCGGGTTCGAATCTGGACGCGGTGATTGATTTTCTTTTAAACTATATTTTTTCTCCTTGTACTTCTAAATAATTTCTCCTTTCTGATTCCTTTTACGTTTTTCAAAATTTTAACTAAATTATCGAAAATAATTAAGAAAGGTCAGGTTAGTTCTTTAATACGCCATGAAATCATTCCGTTAACAGTATTAACTAACCCCGCCCTATGCTGATTCATTCGCTACCCTGACAATTCTCACTTGTTTAAGTGGTGAAAAAAATGCCAAGCGTCTCGAAAGTGTCTCCTTAATGGGAAAATAACACAAAATTTCTACATGGTTCGTGCTTAAAGTCATTATGTAATGAAAATACTCTCCACGCCACTAAACTCCTTGTCTGGGTTGATAAAATACTTAAGCAACTAACACGTCTATCGTATTGCTCTTAATAAATTAACGAGTTATTTTGTTCAATTTACAGTTATAAGTTGAAGAATCAGCAGTGGTTTAAACCCATGAAAGATTGGATGAATCACGTCTCTCACAGTGTTCACTTTTCCAGGTATAAGGAAAGAGAAGGTAGCTACCAAGGCAATAGTCTAGATACTATTCCGGTATTCGAACGTTGAAACTGAAAGAAACTCCTAGAAAATGTTGGTCAGGCTGGGCGTCAGTTACACTCAAACCTCTTTATTTTGTATCCCCAGTTCCGGTATAAAGTCCGTTTAAAAGTTATTGCCCTATTTCCGTTTGCTAATTTAACGATGTAATTTATTGGATTTAATTGCTTTCTTAAATGGCGGTAGGTAAACATTAAATTTTAAGAAATAACTTTCCGCAGTTTGTAACTTTACGGCATGTTATGCTACAGTGTAACTCAATTTATTTCACGGAAGAAGGAAGAACTCCTTGGCTTCATGTGAGGTACTATCCATTAATTTTACCAAGTACTGACGAAAACGTGACAAACGAAATCAATTATGTGACTGAAAAAAAATGATCAGGGCGTCATCTTAAATCAAACTTATAATATGCTGATAGTACTGCCATATAGTTCAATGTTTTGTTTAATTGATTTAGTCTTCAAACGCGAGCAGTGTCTCTTGGAGAAGGCATTTGTTTATCAGATGTTTGTGGAATTTGTAATGGGAAGGCAATGGCCGGAGTTAACAGAACCATCACATAAGAATATAAGGCTGAATAAGTATTTTCCCTTTAAAATATTCCCTTACATGAGGGGTGCTTATAAAATAAGACAGAACAATTACAATATAATACTTTCTTGCCAGTTTTCACAACATTTTTAACAGTGTGCAATTCAGTGTAGTCACTGTTCCCTCATTGCATTTTCTTAAAAAATCTTCTATAGTTTGAAAACGATGTTCAGTTTAGAAAACGAAAAACAAGTTTGCTAGGGCTAAGTCGAGAGAATAGGATGGATGTTGCACAAACGGGAAAATAAGATATATCTAATGTTTTCCCGGACAAAAGCGAATAACGAGTGACTTGTGAGCGGTGTATTGTCACTAATTCAACAGAACGAACAGTTTACGCAAGTGCTCAGTTCAGTAGATGTAACTTGAGGATTAATTTTCATAGCGGAACAAGTCAAATCACGGCTTGTTATTTAAAACCTGCCGCTAGGTGCGCTTAGTAGCCACAACGCGCCTCTTGGCACGCCATTTTTAAAACGCAGCTCATTTTTAAACACACTTGCCGCAGCTAGGTCTAACTGAATGGAACCAATTTGAATAATTGCTTTTAGAAAATGTGTTGGCAACATTGAACCACTGCAGCAATCAAAACTGTTTCAGCGATTGTGCAGCAACCAAGACATTTCTAACGATACCTCAGTCACGTCTGTCCACATTAAAGTGCAGGAGATATATTTTGGGGCACGGGTTGGAAACACTGAAAATGGGGTCCCTGGGGACGAGAACACGCACAGTATGTTCCTACTGTCAAAAATAATATTTATTCCAAGTTTAGTGCTCCTTAGTATAAATAATGGGAGCAACTTAAAAAAGTAATTTTATTTTTTAAAAAAATAGGTTGGCAACACTGGTAAGTCCATTGCTTGGAGATGGAGACGTAGACGCACTCAGTGTTTTTATATTGTTTCTAATAATGTTCATACTAAGTTTGGCGTAGCTAGGTCTAACTGAATGGAAGCAACTTAAACCACTGACTTTCTAAAAAGGGACTGGCAAACACTGAACTGCAGCACCAATCAATACGGTTCTGGCGGTCCTGAGATAGATTAGCCAAGACCTTTCCAATGGTACCTCAAGTATCTCTCTTCACCTTGTAATTTCTGGACACAAACGGACACCATGAGCGGGAATACAAGGTCCCTTTGTTATAGCTTTGCTATGAAGGGACCTAAAACTACATTAAAGTGTTTAAATAATGATCAGGTTGTGTAAGGAATGATCAAACGTTAGGACATTTTATCGCTTGAGTGTAAAAATAAGTAAAGTTTACTCAGTATTGCAGAAGAAGCCTTGTCAGTGAATACCAGTTATAAAGAAAAGAAAACTATGAGAAACTGTAACGTACGTTAGACTATTTAGCTTTTCGATCCGTAACTGTCTTTACTCAAGTACTTTAAAATACAAAAAAAGAAGAGTAATGTATAAATAATAGTATAAAACAGTGATTTTTGTCTAACAAGACAAATAATTACAATTTAAATAATAACCAACTGCTATTGTTCCACTGTACTATAAAGAAAATATTTTTCCTATATTAATCTGACAAGAGCACACCCATCTACCGGACACAACTATAAATATCGTATTCCATGAAGTTCGTTGGATTTAATATAAATGATAACGAATCGAGTTCTGTATGTGGTCGGTCATGTGCGTAAAACTCATTCCAGTCGGTCAAGTACTTTTTGCGTGATACTCACGCAAACACTGTCACTTTCAATGTTATGTATAGAGACCAAAGAAATGAGCAAGTGCCATGAATTCTCAATAGTTACTTGGAATAGTTCTGATATAAGCACTAAGTGAAGTGGTGTTGGGTTTGTGTGTCGAGTGGTTTTCAAGTACTAGTGAGAAGCGCGCAATCAGTTAAAGATATGTTTGTCAATTATTTGTTAGAAGGATGTAGTTTAGATTATAGTTAAATAGCACTCTGAAGTATTATTAGTAGTACCTGTAGAAGCAGAGATTGTTCTGAATGTTATTTACTTAATTAGTTATAATAAATTTTGTAATTGAAGAATTTTGAACAATAAAAGTTATTCACAAGAGTGAAAAATTCCTGTAAATGAATAACCCCCTTCCCCTTTGCGAATTCAGGAAAAAAAATCAATTTTATTTTACTGAGGGAAAGTTTTAAAAGCAAGTACCGGTATATATTCCTTTTTTGTTTTAGAAAAAAGTGTTTCTCGGGTATAAAACGGTTGCAATCCACGAAATTTGGAAAAAACTAATTTTGTTTTATATACAAGGTGGGGCATAAATATCTCCCCATTTTTAAACATCTATCCTGAAGAAATTAAGGAACGGAGGAGAATGAAACACATACCTTCTCATAAAGGAAATAATGCCATTAACTGACAAGGAATCAGATTATTAATAATACACCATCATTTTCACTTAAAAATTTTAGTGTCAAAATCACTGAATATACGAGCACCTTTTGGCTGTTTCTCGACAGTATTTACAAGCGGTGAGCCGTTGGAATCATTAGTTCATATTCTTTTGAGGGTGAGGAAGAGGGGACAGTTATAGTCACATGTCAGTGTGTTACTATATCTTGCAGGGTTACTTAAAGGGAAAAGTCTCCCCCGCAAACCTCGAAAACACTACCGCAGTTGAAGCAGGCCATCACCCAATCCTGTTATTCCCCAGAGAAAGGTACGCAGGGCATGTCAAAGCTTCAATCAAAGGCTACGAGAATGTTCAAGAAATGGTGGCTGCCTTCTTAAAGACGTTTATTTCAAGATGTGAAACTTTGGCGCTCATGTTTGATGTTGAACACTTGTAAATAATGTCGAAAAACGGAGAAAAATTTTGATGTTGCCCCTGAAATTTGTAGTGAAAATGATGTTGTATTAATAATATGAGCCCACCTGTAGTTTTGGACTCCTTGGTGTAATTTATTGTCGCAACGAAGTTAGTTAAAGATAAAAAAACACAACTTTAATGAACTTGAGAAAGCGTCTTATTATTTGAGCATTTATAATTTACAGAACCCCTTCCTATTGTTTGAATTGAAGTGAACGTTTTCTTTTCCTTGCTTGCAAATAATTTTGATATGCTTAAACAGCACAACGCCCTTTCAATCCTGAAGTTCTCACAGTGTACTCGACGCAGTGCTAGACAAGTTTTTATTGGCTTTGTTGCTACAAGTCAAGGGAGTATTTTTTTCACTATTATATAAGAACTAGGCGTTTCTCAAGAGGGAAGGAAGTGCTTTGTTAAGTATAAATACTACAGAGAATAAGTTTTATAGCACTGTATGAAACGCTTTCTACACACAAGGGAGTGGGGAAATTGGTTTTATACATACGAGTGGCTCGCGAAAGTAAACAATCCCAGAAATAATGACATCAGTCACAGTATGTCTTCAACAGTGAGAATTTACTGCAAAAAAGCTATTCTAATTCCAGCTGCTTCTACGGCGTAGGCGGTAGTGTTTTGGCTTACTGTGTGGCGGAACCAGGTTCGATCCCCTTGTACGGCATCTTTTTATTACTAATAAATGCTCCCTTGAAATTTTAAAGTTATGTTAAATATTTTATATGGAGTTATATATGCTTCACAGACATATATTGCCGAGCAAGGAAATATCACGCATTTTAACACTGAGAGGACTGCGATGAAATATAGAATAAAGCTACGTAACCTTAGCAGCATATCAATATAAGCCGATATAAATAACAGATGATTGCTATATTGATCGAGGTCGTTATTTGAGATCAATCAATAACGAATGGCAAATATTTTTGAAAATATTAGCCGATTATCGGAGATCGGTTTCGATCGGTATCGGACATCGATAATGATCGCTATGAAAGGGCATTTTCTTCCGATATTAATCGATATCGGACAAAAATATCGACTGATGTTGAAGAACTTTATCGATTGTTAACGGATTTCACCAGTTCTCAACATTGATGGATATCGGAAAACGATGTTGATCGATATCGATCGTTATCCCGCGGTGAGAGATTTTCAGACAGTGATAATTCTCTAAACTGTCAAGCTTTCCCCCCTTCTTTTCTTGTTGAAATACAATAATGTTTCTTAAGTTTTCGGAATAGAATTTAATGTCAAAAATATCGTACCACGCCAGTATCGATCGATATTGCTGCAGAACGGCTAACAACGATCTATATCAACGTCATTAACCAGATACCTTGTGGTGCTAGAGAAGTTGGTAGTAAAGACCAGTGATTCCCAACGTAAAAGGGAAACTCTCAAGGGGTTGCTGATTTTTTTTATGTAAAATCAAGAAAACAAACGCAGTCTTTTTGCAGTTCGTAGGGAGTATCTAACTTCACTCAAGGCCAAACATTAACGAACCGAGGAGTATTGAGTACATAAGGTTAACCGAGAAATGGAGGATTCTGTCAGACCCCCTTGTGAGGGATGTCACCCTCCCAAATCCTCAAGAACGCCCCGCAACTTTAACATTTTTGCGGTCAAATCGACAGAAACCGTTCAAAACTCTACTTACACTCTCCCAATTTTTATTTTACATCCCCCACCCCCGCAAACTGTAAATCCTTGCGGAATCCCTGGGAGAAGATATAAAAGACTGGGGACTTATGGTATAGACTAAAGATTAATTTTTTAAAGACTTAATTTTGTTCATGTCCTGACTCTTTGTCGCCAACGAACACGGTATAAAAACAACCGATTGTCTTTCCAGTAACAACTAGGACAAGCACTTCAACTGTGAAAATGTCCGGTTGTTAGGTCAAATAATAATGAACTAAAGTACTTATAGTAGAAAATTACTTTCATGAAGAAAGGTTGTAGCAACAATTCCCATAATGTAGTTGGTATGGAAACTGAAGATGAAGAAAATAGTGATAATCCTTATACCATACGTAAAATATCAAACAAGTGCTCATTGTCGAAAAATACGACATAAAGATGTGGTAACCTCGTCATATTAAAAAATCTGCTCACTAAATCGAGGTCACTGGTTTGAGCCTGGATTACAGAGCGACAAGAAAATTAAATTAAAGAAATCCCCCCACAAAAGAAACGAAAATGGAAAGATTTTTTTTTAATCTCTCCTAATTTTGAAGCTTTCACTTCTCCGAAACGGTTGGTATTTAATCCAGAGAAAGATTTATTACCCGAAGGTACTTGGGTAATGTGAACGCATGGTAGTTTGCCCTTCTTTTCATCGAATAAAGATGGCGTTCAAAGGACGGAATATACTATATAAAGTGGAAACCAAACGATGTTCAATGTGTACTAATAGGGAATCGAACCATAGACCTTTTAATGAAAGGCGCAGAACGAGATTCATCATTCCACA
>JAGDQP010024397.1:0-28005 GCA_022664845.1 Lepisma saccharinum | reverse complement strand
CGGATGAGGTGTTTGGGATATCCACGGTCAGTGAAAGCTGAGAAGAGGGTACTGAAATAATTTTAGAGCAGGTCATCAGGGGAACAGATGCGGGAGATCCGGACATCAAGAGTGTATGGAAGAGAGCGTTTGGTATGACATAGATGGGAGCTATTGAAAGAGATACTGCATACTGTTGGTATGTTTGATGTGAATGCTATCTCAAGTCGATTGTTCTTAAACCAGACATCCACATCAAGGAAAAAGTTATGTGTTCTCTGGAGAACGACCAATCGTAGTGACTTGTATATATGTGGGTGCTCTTATACGGAACATATAAGCCGTAAGTATTTTTCTTTATGTTCCTTCATTTTTCTCATAAATTTACCTTATATATATCACTAACACAAAGGAAAGCCGGAACGGCAATTTAAGGTAAATTTACAATAAAAAGTAAGGAATTTACTTACAGCTTATTTGTTCCATATGAGAGCACACACACGCACAGTAATTAGCATAGACTTCTTCGATATTACGGACTTTGAAAGTCCTCATTTTTGACGGCAGAAGAAATGATGGACACACACAGATTGAATAAGAGACTAAGACGATAGTGGTGCCACGTAGGGGACGACGCGTCAAGCTTGGAGAAAAATTGATCGCTGTATAACGTGTATATTTCAGGAGCTTGGAACAATTGACAACTGTATTGCGTTTAAGTCTGGGAGGGAATCATGGAAGGAAATGTGTTGAAAATGCATACCAAACGAGTGTTTTAGAGAGTTATTGAAGGTTAAGGACAGGATTACTTTCGCGTTTAAACCATGAATATAGGTTGATGTGTTGTTCGTAGGGGGTAAAATGTGAATTATGACAACCAGGAAAGATAGATCAAAATTGGTATTGTGTAATTGGGTGTGTAAGACTGGGGCTTCCGGTTTGATGATAGTGCAAAAATGGCGATGGTTATTAATACGGATGCTGAGAAGCCCACCTGTTTCTCTCACATAAAAGGCATCACAGAATTTGCCGGCTAGAATGTATATTACATTAGAGGTATGGCATCTACCCTGGTGATTTACGGTGTACCGGCCACTAGCAGTATTGATAGTGACTATGCAAAAAGTGATAAAAATGGAGCAGGTCCTACATCTGGGTCTTTGAATATGTGAGCGCTGGTTTGGGGTGGTGGCGATGAAGGATTCATACGGACCAAGATGTTTCTAAGATTAGGGGGATGCTGAAAAATTAATTTAGGTTTAATGGAAGATAGTGATCTTGTCTGGGTCGGATTGGAGAATGTAGAAATGAGTGTATAATTGGTTTAATCTCACCCTCACTACTTCCATACACATAAAACCTACCAACCATATGCAGTATTTACACTACTCAAGTTCCCATCCTTACCAAATCAAGAAAGCGATTCCTTTCTCCCTTGCCCTCAGAGGACAACGCCTGAATTCCACCATCTCTGCTACTGAAACTTACAACCAAGGTCTCCAGGAGGCTCTAATCAACCGAGGTTATCCATCTTACCTTGTAACCAAACATATTCGCTGTGCATCCTCACACATTCAAACCTAAAACACCGATCTCAATCCACCGACTCTAATCCAGTTCCATCCTAAACTAACCACGATGAAACAAATCCTACACTCAGTTCCACATTCTCCAATCCGACCCAGACATAAGATCAGTATTTCCCACCAAACTTAGATTAGTTTTCAGCATCCCCGTAATATTAGAAACATCTTGGTCCGTACGAATCCTTCCTCGTCACCACCCCAAACCGGCGCCCACATATGCAAAAGACCCAGATGTAGGATCTGCTCCATTTTCATCACTTCTCCCACAGTCACTATCAATACTGCTGGTGGCCGGTACACCCTAAATCCCGAGGTACATGCCACACCTCTAATGTAATATACATTCTAGCCGGCAAATTCTGTAATGCCTTTTATGTGGGGGGAAACAGGTGGGTCTCTTAGCATTCGTACTAATAACCATCGCCACTTTTGCACTATCATCAAACCGGATGCCCCAGTCTTCTTACACATCCAATCACAACACCAATTTTGATCTATCTTTCCTGACTGCAATATACACACATTGCCCTCTACGACCAGCACCTCAACATGCCGTCTGTGGGTGGGGCCTTTATTCATGGCTTGAGCGCAAAAATAAAACCTGGCCTTAACCTTCAATAACTCTTAACCTCCCATATGCTGTGTATTTTCAACACATTTCCTTCCACGATTCCCTCCCGAACTTACAAGCAATACAGTTATCAATTGTTCCAAGCTCCTGAAATCTACACGCTATACAGCAATAAATTGTTCTCCAAGCTTGATGCGTCGTCCGCTACGTGGCGCCACTATCGTCTTTGTCTTTTATTCAAACTATATGTGTTCGCCATTTCTTCTCCCGTCAAGAATAAGGACTTTTAAAGACTGAAATATCGAAGAAGTTTATGTTAATCACTGTGCGTGTGTGCATTTTTATATGGAACAAATAAGCTGTAAGTAAATTCTATTCTTTTTATTGTAAATTTACCTTTATAGATACTGTATATTCAAATTATTTGTGGAAAATTATATTTACCTTTCAAAATCAGATATCATGTTATCAATAAAATACTGCAGTCGTAATGGATCAAGCCCATATCTCCACAATAGTTTAACGTAATTTAACATTTCTGAATCTGCTTCAGCAAAAACAAATTCGTTTCCGTCATAAAGACCAAATCGTCCTCCATAAGCCTTCCTCTTTTTTAGTCCTATACAAAACAAAGGGTAATTATAAATTATCATTTTCACATGTATATTAATAAAGAAAAACAAAATATTTAAAAAGTTAAAAAATGAATGACAATGAGGTTACTCCAAGATGACTATTTTTAAAAAATAGTAAAGTACAGTATGGGTCTCCAACTTCACAATTATTTTACTTATGTTAGTTTTTTTTTCCTTATTACTGTTCATTTTATCTTAATTCTACGAACTTTAGAGGTTGGTAGAATTTTACATTTCAAGTCTGGTACAACTCCCTCGGCCAGCACACTTCGGAAGGAAAGGAAAGGGGAAGGTAGCATCCAGTACCTCATTTTGGGTCGTAGGTATCATCTTGGTATTTCGCTTGGTAAAAATTCTGGAACATGCCCCATCAGGAGAGTCAGCAGCAGCACTGTACTGTCACAAAAAGTGTACTGCGGGAACAAAGCATTTAATTTCTTTTATTAAACTTATATTTATAGGCTAGATAGGCACCTGTGGCCTGAGCCTATCACTTGCAGTCTCTCAGACGTGTCACGGCTTAAAAATAACTGAGTGTCTGGCCCATGATTACGAGAAAAATGAAAAACTAAATGTTCCCGCAATACCCTTTTCCGTGACTGTACTTGCTTGTTATTGCTCATTTTTTCGTGCCACTTGTGTAATTTTTCCGTATGCAACAAATCAAATCCATCAGCATATAATCGTCCAAACTTTTATTTTACTGTATGTTTTCTAATCTACTACATGATGTTTCTTGTCTCTCTTTACTGCCAGTGAAATCAAACTTAATGGGTGTTTGATCTCTTAACACTACAACTACATTTGAAATAAACTGTACTGATGTGCGATTCGTCATACCATACGTGTGTCTACTTAACAGCATCCGTATTTTTTCCTGTATCTTCATTTTCTATAAGGACGTAGAAGAGAATTCGCAAGAGACCTTCAATAAGAGCATTCTGACGATCATTCGAAAAGAAAGTAACGAAAACCACAGTCAAGGATGTGAACACCGGTATTATCAGCGCGTGAATTCTCGATAATATCAAAACTATGTCTACTTGTAATGAATTCGGTTTGGTCCTTGTTTACTTTTATTGACTCGTTGTTTACCGGTTACAAATAATCTACACAATACGTTGTATCTAAGAAGGATGGTATTAACATTACTTTGAAAACTACCAGAAAAAATTACCGTTGCCGCCATCTGGAATCAAACGTGGATCTTGCAGTTGTCGGCTACGAGTTCCAGTCACAGCAGCAACCACTTACCCAATTTTTCTGTGTATTTTTCAACATTCGCCATACACAAGGCCTTTGTATAAAGGAATTACACATATCTGTACCTGAGAGCTAGAAGCGTCCAAGTCCAATTTTTGGCCAAAATGAGATCAATGAAATTTTGTACAGCTTTCTGGAGACTTGAAAGAATGGTTGCTCGATTCTTGTAAAAATGTTAATAACGTAACCAAATAAGTCTATTATGTAGTAAGTCTAAAATCTATTTAATGCCAGAAAGTCCTGTTACAACAGTTTAGATCTATCTGAGTTTTTATCAAGGAAAACGTACTCCACATACGTTTCTTTGGCTCATAATTCCGATGATTTTAAAATGCGCAAGTCCATGTTGACTTAGTCAATCTTTGAGATTTGCTCAAATGGTTGTATCAGGTCAATGCGTATTGTTCCTCGTGTACACAAAAAAACAAGCAGAGTTTTAATTTGTTGCAGCGACTTTGTAGTAAGTTTGATTGATTTAAATCGAATGATTTTTTTTTTAAATCCATGATTTAAATCAAAATTAATTTTATTTAAAATAGAAATAACGTGCAGTATTTCTAAGCTTACTGTGGTTCGAATCGTATGTAAGCTTAAAATTTACCTTTTAGTCCTTTATGATGAAAGGCCCTTAATGAAGTAAACATACACCAAAGTGATAGGAGAGGCCAAGGATTTTAAGAAACTGTTTGGTTGGTTCATTTCAGATTACATGCGTAATTTTAGGAGAGAACACAGGAACCCAATTCACATTATATGTTGACAATTTGTATTACATATTTGTTTATTATGGTAATGCATATGAAAACAAATACCCAGGAAACAGAAAATCCAGTTTTTGTTTAGAAAAGAAATTGATGTTTTGTAACATTTCCCACTGAATACGCAAAACGTATTTGTATCAAAAATGTAATTTATTTATAAATTGCTCAGAAACAATTTATACTTAATGAACGTATAAATTTTAGCTATGGGTATACTAAAGAATAAAAATGCAAAGCTGTGTATTCACTATTGATCTGACTATTTTAAATATCGTTCATTGAATTGAATTTTATTTAAGGTCTTTAGAAAACTTTGGTTCAGGCCCATAGGAGAATTGGTGGAATGAAGAACGTGGGAAGAAATGAGAGAATCTAGAGAAAATCCACGCGCACGTCGTTTTCTCACCGCAAAGCTCACTTGGCACGAGCCGAGATCGAACCGAGGACCCCGCGCACAAGAGGGAGCGCTCTATTACTGAGTCACTGTGGCCCCTAGCTCTTCTAATCCTAGGGTGTTCCCAAACGCACAGTACAATTTGGTGGGCTGAAAACTCACCGAAATGAATTAAAATATATTGTTAGTATACATCAATTCTAGAAAATTCCATTTAGAAGATGTAACCTGGAGAAAAGAGGCAATTGCGATTATAAAATCTGCAATTACTTAGAAAAGAGGAAGATATGGACGTCATTTTAGAAGGAAAGCTGACACGTACAAACATTTTAATCGTTCACTTTTCGGACTTGGTTAGGGTGTAAACCCATCAGAAACGCGTATCGATGAAAGTAACGTAGAAGTATTCTACGTGATAACTTTCCTTTGTAAAATGTATCGTCAGTCAGTAACGTCATATCTTTCTTCCTTTTTAAAATTATTGCAACTTGTTGTAATTGCCTATTTTCCATGGCTATCTTCCCTAACGAAGCGTAAGGTAAGTCACATATTCGTGAATTTTAATTTAGTTTTTACTGGTTAACGTATTTGGAAAAAACTTAAAAGGTGTTTCAGTTTCAGTGCCACAAGTTATTTAAATAAACATTGATTTAAATTTTAAAAAATCAACAATTTTTTAAAAAATACGTTGTTTTCTCAACCACGGTTTGTAGCAAGGAAAAATACATAAATAAATCTATCTATCTAAGGAATGGGCACTTGGATTCGGATTCTCATTTCTTGATACTATTGGAACCAGGTACCTGAATCCGGGTCCTCGAATCCTTCAAAACCGGTTTCTTTGGGATCAGATTCTCGGTTCTTTCAGTATCCAATTCTTCCCACCTTTAATCTTTCTATCTATAAATATGCTTGAAGAATGCACTTATCACTACTAACAAAATAATACAGGTTACATATTATAGAATGGAGCTCACGAAAGCTGTCGGTCCAGCAGCAGGATTCCTTACCACTTGCAGCTAACCAAACATTGACACCCACCGCCAGAAAGATTCCGCAAAGAAAATTTTCTTCGGCATTGCCAGTTTCTCAAAGCAGATGGCAAAAGCTTGAACTCCTGCCCAAGCCTAGAGAATTCAACCTTTCAGAGATGAAAGTTCATAACCAATTCAGGTTTTGACATTCACAACAATCAAGCGATTTCAACAATGAAGAACAATGAAAATAAAAAATCGGCATTTATCGAACCCTTGAATTTGTTATAAATTTTCTTTCCTGAATGTTAGAACTCTCTAGGCTTGAATTTGTAGAAGCAGAATTGAAATTTCGTACAACGATAAAAATACATTAGACATATACGGCGGCAGTGCTGCCATCTTTAGTTAGAGATTGTTGCTTTACCTCTGATTTACTGATGATATAACTCTGTTTGCTTCAAGTGTTGAAGAACTGCAAATCCGAATGGATGAGCTGAGTAATGACATTTCGAAAATAGGACTTAAAATGAATTAAAACAAAAGTAATGTATAATCAACATACTGAAAAGCAAGAGAATAAAGATGCACGGAGAGAAAATTGGCTTATTTGATGAGTATGTTTACCTAAGGCAATATCGAAAGCCAAGATGAAAGACGAAATAAATAGAAGATGTAAATACCAGGGAGCTCATTTGGTACACTAAAAGCTATTTTCAAAAGCGAGCTACCAATGAATATCAAGCGTAAGGTCTAAAATAAATGTGTCTTATTTGTGATTATGTACGGCTGTGAAACATGGGCAATGAACGCGTAAACGAGTCAAAAAGATTAAGAGTTGCATTAAAAACAATGGAAAGATGCATGCTAGGAATAACTCGGAGAGACAGGAAGACAAATTAATGGAATCGCTCGCAAGCAAAGGTAGATGATGTAATCAAGACTGCGAAGAAGACGACGTGGAAATGGGCCAGTCGCATAGCTAGATGAACAGATGAAGGATGGACGACAAATGTTCTACACTGGATTTACAGGAAAAAGAAACGACCTAGAAGACGCACAAATACAAAATCGATAGATGGAAAAAAGAGCGTTTTTCAGGAGCTACATGAATACGGATAGCAGCAGACAGAGTCTTCATCCAGCAGTGGATAGAAAATAGCTGATTATATATATCTATATAGATATAGACATAGACCATCATTGGCAATGTGGCGTTTCCTTAACACCACTCCCGCACCTGTCCGCTCTGTCGATTTTCCTTCGTACCAGTTGAAAACGCAATTGTGAAACGTACTAATTTTCTATAGTGTTTGTGAAGTTCGTGTGCTCCTATCTCAAGATTTCACTATGTAAGTATCCTTTTTTTCTACCTTGTTTACCATCTTATATATATATAATGGTAAAACAGGTAGAAAGAAAGATAATTACATAGTAGATTATTGAGACAGATGTACAATAACAACACAAACACAATAGAAAAGCAGCACGTTTCGCAAAAGCGTTTTCAACTGGCAGGAAAAAAAATGGACATAGCGGACAGGTGTGGGACTGGTGTTAACGAAACGCCATATTGTAACGGATGCAGGGTGACAGCGTGGCCAGGTTATGGAGGCGGGGAAATGACTAGATGAGGAGAAAAAACCAAATGGAGAGAAAAACACGAAGATAGCGGGAAAACAGGCGACAAAGGAGGAAAAATTCAAAGGAATGTCGAATGTAACTCAGGACAGAATGACAGGAAAACACACAAAGGAAGGAAAAAGGACAAAGAAATGGTGTGTTACCACGTGGTCGAAACAAAGGAAGACCAACGCGGGAATACAAAAATGGTAAAACAGGTAGAAAAAAATATAAAATGGTAAAACAGGTAGAAGAAAGGATACTTACATGGTAGATTCTGGAGATAGATGTACAATAACAACACAAACACAATAGGAAAACAGTACGTTTCGCAAAAGCGTTTTCAACTGGTAGGAAAGAAAATGGACATAGCGGATAGGTGCGGGACTGGTGTTAAGGAAACGCCATATTGTAAACAGATGCAGGGGGACAGAGGTGGGATATATATGACCACTCCCATTGGTCTAGTCGTTAGCGTGTCCCGGGGTCCCGAGTTCGATTCTCGGTGCTTTCAAGGATTTTTTCGAAGGCTTGTGGGTCTGGAACGGTGCCCACCCAGCATCGTGATGCAACTGGGGAACTGCTATGAATAAAATATAGTGGCGATCACAGTGAGAGCTTAGGTTCTCCTCTCCCAACACGTCTTATAGCAGTAGACCAATTTCCTCGCTCTGGGGTGAGGCCTCATCCAGTAGTGGATTGAATATGGCTGTGATTTATTTATATATATATCATATTCAGCCATTTTCTATCCACTGATGGATGAAAGCCTCCCCATTTTCTTTCCACATATCTCAGTCTGATGCTATCCTCATCCACGTTTCATAAAAAAGTACTTACGTCATAGTATGCAAATACAGGTGTATACGAACATTTAAAAAAAAAAGCAGCAACGTTTCGTAAAAGCGTTTTCATATGATAGATGAAAAAATTGGGAGAGAGGATTGGTATGGGACTGGAGTTAGGGAGTCGTCTATGTTACCAACTAATGCACGGTAACAGTGTGGCCAGGCTATGGAAGCGGGAAAATGACTAGATGGCTCGAAGAAAACACCAAATGGAGAAGGAAGTGTGAAGGTTATTATAAGTTGGTGAGGGCTTTATAAAGGAATAAGAGGGAAAAGAATCAGGGGGAGGGGAAAACTAATAATAATAATAAAGAAAGGGGGAAAAGGAGAATGAAGAAAAAATATATCGGAAAATAAAAGTAAAAATATAGACGTAACGAAGAAGAGAATGGACGGTGCCAAAAATCACTCTAACCGGCCTGCCCGCAAAGCTACCTCCGCTCCCAAACTTCTCACCCAGTACCACCCGTCTTCAGACCCTCCAAAAATACCTCAAAAACTGGCGAGACCTGAAACTGAAAGAGTTTCCCCCTCATGCCCCAGAACTGTACCGAAGACCCCAATACAATTATTTTTTCTTATTTTCATTTGATTCAAGAACTTGCATATTATAATTAATTGAGATTATTTTCTTTCCTGTTTGAGTGATTTAACTCAAAATAGAGAGAGCATTTCACGTATTTTAACGGTTTACTTCCAATATACAATTTTTTAATATCGGCATTGCACATAGTTTGTAATGTACTTTGTAATACTTGCAATACTTTGAAATGTAATCATATTTTGATTACTCACACCCCACTGTAATTTCAAAAGTGTTTCTACTTTTTTGTGTTTCCTAATAATGAGGTTGTTAGTTGTGTCAGGCGTGTTTTTCACCTATTAAAGCACTTAGTAAAGTATCTTTGAATTAATATTTTGCTCAAATGCAAATACGCTCGGTAATCATTTCAAGTACTTATCAGATTATAGTTTTTTACATTATTGTCACAATACTAATTACCCAGAACAACCACTCCGAATGAACAAATATTGTAACCCACTGCAATTTCAGTTTATGTTTTGTGTGCAATTAATCACTTAAAATTTTCTTTTTATTTATTTAATGAATGCCAGCCAAGATCCGCAATAGTAAATCGATGTTAACTATCAATGATTACTCGTCGTAATATTACGGATAACTCGATGCACAAAATTAACTTCCATCACTGTTAACAATATGGTGAATTCAGCTCAAACCTTGAGGTTTCGTTTTCCTTAAAGGTGGGGGCAATCAAATTGCATGGAAGATGTTATAATACTACATTAATAATAATAATAAAAAAAAAACAGGAATTTTGTAGAACAGTAATTAAAGTATGAATCAATTTAGAACCGGAACATCTCTGTATCAATATCTTTACAACTTATCCACCGAATTTAGTATATTTGAATTTTTCAGAACCATTCTCCCTTAAATTATAAAGCACAATACCATAATTTATGAAACCTTTAAAGATCAGCATTATTTCCTCTCTTTATTATTGTCGGTAGAAATAAATAAATTTCCACATGCATGGTTAATAACTAAATAAAATATATTAGCTGCTTCTACATAGTACAATCAAACAAGTTTCTCACTTCAAAAGATAATATTACAAAATAACATTATGAAGTCCCGATATAAACAGCATACTAAAATATTTACCAAAGCGCCTTCTGTGAAATAAACGAAGCTAAACTAAAACAAAATCACGTAATATTTTTGTAAATAAAATAATGTTACTTAATTAGGTAATATTATTATTAAGAATACCCTCGAGATGCGAAAATAATCTGCACGAAGAACAACGAAAGGAAAAAAAAAAAAAACTTACTCTTACAGTTCCCAGTTTCAACTTACACTGTCCTATACCTTCATCTTAAGAATCTAGACTTTACAAAATATAGACTAACTGAATAACAAATTTATCATATTGTATATTTAAAGCCTTCCCGTAACAATGATGCCGCATGCTTTGATTGTGAAGAAAAACTGAGCACATAAAAATACAGATATGTTAGACTTTTTGACATAAAAAGGAAACTGGATCGCGATTTCAAAATACATAAAAAAGTTTGTTATATAAGGAACTATATTACAGAATACTTACTAAATCCCCAAAATTTGAAGAAGAAGAAATGCTATGATTATTTCAACGAATGAAATTTACGTTTTATGTCCTTCCTTTTCATTATATGTACTGTTTCATCCAATGTATTATGAAGCACGAAAACCAGGATTAGATAAGCCATTAGTTGCTGACTGAATTTATAATGGAAATAGAACAAGCTGAAGTAAGCTTTTATTAAAAATGTTTTCTAGTCATTGAAACGGATTACATTTTTAAAATGAACGAAACAAAGACTGTCTAGAAAACCTTGAGAAGCAAATGCACCTAAAACACAAAACACAGAACATTGAAAAAGAAAAGAAAAGATGATGCGATATGATCATAAACTATCTCGACTGAGAGAAATTAAATCGTAAGACAGGAATGGGGAAGTCAATAACTAACTATGGAGAGGCTATATTAATAGTTCCGCTATACAATGAAACACATTATATTATACATTATACAAGGTAATAATTAAATTAATCTACTGAAGTTTATTCTGAACATACTATTAAACAAAACGTGTACGTTAAAAAAATAAGCCAAAGGTTTTTACCTAACAAGTTTAGAAACTTGACCATGTATTGGTTCTTAGGGTGAATAATACTACCACCAGTCTCATACTCATGGCCCTCATATTTCAAAGTAGCTAGACGACCACCTACTTTATCGAACTCAAAAATATCTATCGGAACTTGTCCTGAGAACTTCTCCTGTAGAAAGTAAGCTGCCGATGTTCCTCCAATGCCAGCACCCACAATGGCTGAAATAATAATAATAATAATTGAAAATTGCAGATGATTAGAAATTCCCTAGAACTTAAATGGATCATAAACATAATACAATTTGAAAGTTTAAAACAAAGTTTGTATTTTTAACAAAAATCAAAACGATGATGATTGGAACACAATTTATTATTAAACTCGCGTACTAAATACACAACACAACGTTTCGATTACGTCTGTAGCCATTATCGTCGGGCTGTGAAGTTTTGATTTTTGTTAAAGATATGTGTACCGAACGTTACGCTAGAAGTTACTTAAAAGTTCGTATTTGTTTACTACGCGGGAACAAGAACAAAGAACATGACACGGTTCCAGAAGTTAACAGTATACACAAGGATTCAAATTTGTATTTACAGAGAATCTTTAGTAAAAGATATAAAATATTTTCCAAATCACGCAAGGAGTACTATTTAATTTATTGTACAGGGTAGTCCAAATGTCTTGTCACCTCCTATGGTTCTCACAATTAAACTAATTGCATATTTTCTCTGATTTTATCAGGGATTTTGCTAGCTATACCCTCCCCTAATGGTGGATCGCACCCAATTCTTGATCCCCCCCCCCACTCCCTTAACTTAAAAAGTGTTAGTATTGAATGTGTAAGTTACTCTGAAGGGGTTGACAAGACATTCCAACCACCGTTCAGTTCAGTTTAGTTAATGTCCACTGTAATTTTGTTAAATATCGACAATAGACAGGGTACAATTTTAACTCGTCAGACAGACAATAATGCATTTTTAGTTCATATAGTTACACAAGTTTTGATATTTCCTTTTATCACAAATTTAAACTGTATAGCAGATGCATATCCTAAAACGCAAACATTAAGAGGTTTATACTGAGTAATATCACTACAGAATTTATATGTAATAAAAGTAAGTTTGAGATATTTCACATCAGGGGTAAAAATTATAATAATTAAACTCTTACTTTATTAATAATGTTTATTTTCAAATATATCATAAAAAGTTTTATTCAAAATGTATACTTTACTATCTTAATATATGTATTTCATGAGTCAAAAGTTGTCTTATAAAACATTTTAAATTAATTTTATTTTACATTAATGGTCAGTCCAGGTGGCGGATAGGCGAATACCGACCAGATATGGCGGGTACCGGAAATATTCCGAGGCGGACCAAAACCAGTACTGTTGCTTTGCAGTTAGCAGAGGGATTTACAAAGTCTACGAGAAGATAACCACGAACAAAAATATCATGGTGAAGGAAGCAGCTTTACCATTACCAACTTTAGGCTGAAAATGATTGACATAGGTCAGAGATAAACAGAGAATGATACCTTGACTGCCAGGACTGTACACGGCTAAATCATGTCAACAAATACCAACAAATAGTTCTATGAATACTCCTGGGGTAAAATATTTCAAATGTAAACTAGTCCTTCATTCGGATCTCCGGGCCGGGACTGATGCAGAGGTCTCCAAGAAAGATTATGAAAGACCTTGGAATAGCAACGTGAAACGTAAAACCCTTTAACAAAAAGAGCGCTCATCAGATGGAGGTACGCGAGTCTGGGAAGTACGGGTTGGACAAACTAGTGATAAAATTAGTCCGGTGAGACTTTCAAAGATAGCATTCGATCAGGTAGCACTTGCTACTACAAAGGATCTCAGTCACTCCATTTAGAACCGGATATCTTATTAACAACAGTATTCTTCCGGTGGTTCAGAATGTAGAGTTCGAGAACGAAAGAGTATCCTACATTACGATACGTACTCGGTAGTGCAACACGGTTTTAATAAATGTCCATATTCCGACCAAGGAAACTGATGCTAAGTCAAGTCTCATTTTGCGTACTCTCATTGGCCAAAATGTGACTTGGCCTCAACTTAGTCCTGGCCAGAAGCTTGGCCGTCGATTGTAGAACTGACTCTTAATAGGTTGTTTGACCGATTACTGAATACGAAAATTGTGTTTGAGGATTTGTGTAGTTCGGATGGAGAAATACGAAGATTATAATCCTTCGTGGTTGGTAAGCCGGAGGGAACGAGGCTGTTTGGGAGACTTGTGAAATCGTTGGTGCCGTGTGGCAAATATTCATTGTTTCTTCCGTGTTCTCCAATTTCAGGTTTTGGCAACATTTATTTTACAAGTCGAAGGGCGAATTTCAAATGACTTTTGATTATTGTATAAAACTTTGATTTATTGAATTGTTTCCGTTTTTCGTCTGTCTCATGTCGGTTTCTAACCAAACAGTTATTCGTTATGCGTGATACGTTATGGAAGCACACTCGTGCAAAGGATAAGTGTCGACATTACTACTAATAGGAGAATCCTCCCAAAGTTATAATACATCGATTAGTTAATAACCGTCATTATTAATTGGGTTTTGGTTTATGTTTACGTGTTCACATGGTAGTTGTTATTGGTATATCGATCTTTTTTACTTTTTTATATCTGCTTAAAGAATTTAGAGATAGGCTACGACCGTATGATGCTTACATCAAATTAAACTACACAGCAGTTGGGATGACAATATTAGAAAGGATACTGGAAACACTCGTCACTCACATTCACACGATATCGACACTTTATATCTGCTTGGTTTTGGACAAAAGTTGTGTGCTATTTTAATTTTATAGCATTCTCATTTACATTAATGTCATATTCCCAAGAGAAAGTAATACCCGAAATGGTAATACTTTACGCACCTGTTAAGACGTAGAGGCGTTCTAACCTCGTATATTACCTACTAGGAACTAAAAATATGTACGAGGGTTATTTTTATTTCAACCTCCGGTTAGATGTAAAGAGATAAACAAGAGATATATGAAGTTTTCAGACACACACAAAATACTGCATTTTTTTTCAAATATGGTATTTCCTATCCTACTACTATTGATAAAATTATTGAGTAGACTTACCAATTCTGGGTAAAGATTTCTCAACTGCTAATATCATTTTCAAGTTGCACTGACTCAGAACAACGAACCCAACTAATACAATGAACGACATCATTTTAAATGAAATTCCTTATTTTCCGTTCTCTCTGTTAAAAAAAAGGATAATATTTTTATTAGAACAACACTGACTTCTATATTGCTATAAACAGACTTGGAGTATTACTACTTCATCATTGAGATTGTGATACATTGTGCCGTGTTGAAACAACGTCGTTACCTTTCCATTTGCAAAAGTATGGAAACCGAGTGGTGTAGCGAGGAAGAAGATAGATATTATATAATAATAATTCACAGCCATATTCAATCCACTATTGGATGAGGCCTCTCCCGGAGGGAGAAGTTGGAAGGCTCCCACGCTGACCAGACGTGTTAGGAGAGGAGAGTCGAAGCTCTCAAACTGTGATCGCCACTGTGTTTCGTTCACAGCAGCTCCCCAATTGCATCACGATGCTGGGTGGGCACCGTTCCAGACCCTCTTGCTTTGGAAAAATATCCCTTAGCAGAGCCGGCAATCGAACCGACCCCACGATCCGCAGTCAACGACGGTATCCACTAGACCAGTGGGGCGGTCAAGTTAAGGATATAATCTGTAGTATATGTACATATTATAATCTGATAAGTACAAACTTTGGTAAAATTTTTACTCAAACTATATATCTATATTTTATATATCGACGCCTGAGGATTATATTGTCGTATCTCCATAGGACTTTAATAGAACATACAACAATATAATCCTCACGCGTCGATATATATATATATGGTAAATTTATGAGAAAAATGAAGGAATATACTTACGGCTATATGTGAACAGAACACACACACAAACAAATTTATAGCGTGTTTCAGGAGGAAAGGTGATTGTACAGAACCGGTACAGCAAGAAAGTCCATATAAACATATACTTAAGCCTTCATTTCAGAAATATACTTACATAAAGGTTTTTCAAGGGTGACCAATGATATCGGTGTCTGAAGCACTAGCACTTGAGAAAAGCACAGCAATAGTGAAAGAACATGTGGGTCTCCGCCGGTATGCACATATAAAAGAACAGGTGTTCGAAAATGTCTCCATTATTCTCCATACACTTGCGGGCCCTCACTAGCAATGATTGGGTACACTGCCACAGTGCTTCCCTGTTGAGAAGAAGTTCGTCCGCTGCACCCATTATGAGAGCCTGAAGGTCCTCTGGTGTGTTCACCGTAAGTTCGTACACCTTTCCTTTTAGCCAACCCCAAATACCATAGTACGTGGGTGTTAAGTCTGTGGATCTAGGAGGCATTTTAACAGGGCCAAAGCGTACTATCCACCAGCCTGGGTATTCTGTGTTCAACAAGCAGGTCACATTGCGCCTCAAGTGGCATAGTGCTCCGTCTATCTGATACCGCATACGCTGGCGGGTGGCAAGAGGAGTGTCTAAGGTACCTAGTCATTGTATCCTGTCTTTACTAGTGAGGGCCCGCACATGTATGGAGGCTAATGGAGACATTCTCGAGCACCTGCTCTTATACATGTGCAACCTGCTGGCCGGGTGGCCGAGCGGTCTGCGGAGTAGGCCATCGGCTCGAAGGTCCCGGCAGGGGCATGGGTGTGGATTTTAACAGCTAAAGGGCGAATCGTGACGGGCCGAAGTCCAAAGTTACTAGACTGGCCCATATACGGTCGTAAAAATAAAGTTTACCAAGTTTACATGTGCAACCTACAGATTCTTTCACTTTTGCTGTGATTTTCTCTAGTGCTAGTGCTTCAGACACCAATATCACTTGTCACCTTTGCAAAACGTTTATGTAAGTATATCTCTGAAATAAAATCCTAAAACATATATTTTATATGAACTCTTTTTATGTACTAGCCCTGTACAATCACCTCCCAGAATATTTATTTTTTCTCCTGAAACCCTGTATACAGGCGCCCGTAAATGCAAGAGACTCAGATGTAGACCCTGCTCCATCACTTCTCCCGTGGTTACTATCAATACTGCTAGTGGCCGATTCACCCTAAATCCCAAGGGTACATGCCACACTCCTAATGTTATATACATCCTAACCTGCAAGTTCTGTGATGTCTTTTATATGGAGGAAACAGGTGGTGCTCTGAATCTTCGTATAAACAACCATAATCACTTCTGCACTATCAACAAACCGTCTCTTTACACACCGATCCCCACAACACCAATTTTAATCTATCTTTCCTGGTTGCCATAATACACATTTTACCCCCTACGACCAACACCTCAACACGCCGTCTGTGGGAGGGCGCCTTTATTCATGGTTTGAGCGCGAAAATAAAACCTGGCCTTAACCTTCAATAACTTTAAACCTCCCGTTTCTTCTGAACTTTCAACACATTTCCTTCCACGATCCCACGCTGAACTTACATGCTGTACAGTTGTAAATTGTACGCGCTATTCAGCAGTCAGTTGTTCTCCAAGCTTAATGCCTCGTCCGCCACTGTCTCCTCAATTTTGCGATGATTCAACACGTGCACGTCGTTTTCCTGTACACATGATTAAGTGCCGCTGTGGGCACGAAATATTGTAGTGAACTGTATATATTTGTTTAAGTGTATGCTCTAATACGGAGCATATAGCTGTAAGTGTAAGTATATTCCTTTATTTTTCTCATAAATTTACCTCATCTCTCTCTCTCCATATATATATATATACAGTCCGACCATTAAGTAATGAGACTGATTTTATTCTGACGAAACAAACAAAAGTAATTGAATAATACCTGTTTATTATTCGAAGTACATCCCTCCTGCATCAATACAACGAGTGGCACGATCACACAAGGAGTGGAATGACTTCTGCAACTCAGTTTGTGGTATGGCCCGTAATGCCGCTGTCACAGCTGCTTGGATATCTTCAACCCTGTCGAAAAGTCGTCCTTTCAATGGCAACTTCAGTTTAGGAACAGGAAATAGTCACAGGGGGACATATCTGGTGAGTAGGGGGGATGATTCAGCACACACACTTGTTTTGTGGCCAAATATTCCGCAACAAGTACTGCTCGGTGAGCTGGAGCATTGTCATAGAGAAGGAACCAGCTACCCGGGGTTGAGTATTCAGGCCGAACACGACGTATTCTCTTCAACAAACGCTCCAAAACACCTAAATAAAACTGAGCATTAACTGTGACCTTCTGGTACAAATTCATGATGAATGATACCCTTACTGTCGTAGAAACAAATGAGCACTGTCTTCAATTTTGACTTTTGGAGACGAAGTTTCTTTCCTTTTGAAGAATCTGCAGACTTCCATTCGGCACTCTGACGTTTAGTAGCTGAATCATAACGAAAACACCAACATTCTTCTGCAACAATGGACAGAAGGAAATTTTTCTTCCTACGGGCAGTTGCAATGATGTCCTCTTTCCTCTCCTTGCTCCGGAGGAAAGTTTGCGGTATTTTTATAGTACACTCCCGAAAGTTCAATACACATTATGTAAAATGGTATATATAATTTGGTGCTTCCTGGAAACAAAGTACATGTTTCAATTTTACAAACAGGGAGGAAAGGGAGTAAAAGTTAGGCATATGTAATCAACCAAAGTTTAGCAGTTTCCATTTTTTTATTGAATCGCGTATTGTTTTAAAGTAACTCTGTTTACAGAACAACGTTTAATGATAAACTGTTTTCTGCAAACCAATGTGTTAATTCATCGATTGATGTATTTATATTGTTGGTAATTTCATTGTTACCTGTTATGATGATGCTAGTATCGACTGCGAACAATGTAGGATTTGCTGCAGTTAAATATTCTGGAAGTCATTAATGTACAATATGAAAAGGACTGGTCCGAGAACTGAACCTTGAGGCACTCCATATCTTATTGGTTTTTGGTTAGAAGTGTAAGTTATACTATTTCTATTGTATGTATGAGTTACCTCAACTATTTAGATTTTTTTTCTTTTTTCAGGTATGATTTAAACCAATTATTAGCCAGCCCTCGTATTCCATACCGCTCCAGCTTTTCGAGAGGCTTGTTGGGGTTGTCTCTATTATCCAGTATCTCTAGTGCACGTTCAATGTACCTCTAATATTCTAATTTCACAACAATAAAATATAACTTTGCAAAGGTATGGAACATTAATAATCTGGATAAATCTTACTTTTGGGATTCCAGCTTCTGCCAGATATTGAGCCATACGTGCGCTCTATACTACACATTCCCTCGTAAATAATTCCCACAGATACTTCTATAAACACCTAACGACCAGTGTGCGTATTAACGGGGGGATGAGGGGCAAAACCCCTCCCCCATGGGAGTCTTGATGTGAACGTATATATCATGTATAAAATTAGATTCATATTGCTATCCTCTTATTAACATTTCATCCCCCCCTGTAAAAATTCCTTAATTCGCACACTGGTAACGACAAGTAATAATTTAAAAAAAAATGTTACGCAAAGCTATGTGATATTATTATTTCGTTAAAAACCCACCACTCAAATCGATGAAACATGGTAGCATGCAGATGAATACAAATCGCGTCACTTCGTGTTATGAATGACACGCATTCTGTAAGATAGGGGCTTTCCCCGTATCGGGAACCGCGCAAGCCATAGTACTGTTACCGCCCATAAAATTAATTTTATCTTTATCTTTACGTATTCCGTAATAAAAATCACAGACGCAATGTCTAGAACCGAAGACGGGATAGTTAAAGTGAAGTTAGATATACTTTTGCATTATACGCGATACATATGACATTTAATACTTACTTCACAGGCTTTTCCCCCCTTCCCCCAATGCGCAAGCAGCTAAATAGTTCCACGCACTTTTACCTCTTACTGTTTCCTAACATATTTCCAAGACTCGAAACTTTGTTATATCATGCGTTTCGAAACTTCCACACACGTTGGAAATATTAAATTTCTTCTTTAAATTTTACATTTTTGGGGGTTCCAAAAGTAAACACAATAATCGTAGCCGCCATATTGATTGTTTACAACTCTCGAAACTTCTTTCGTGACATCGAAATGGCGTACATTGTAGCGTAGGAACGGTGAAGATACAAATAAATTAGGAGCGAGCGTCAGCAAGTAAAGGTGGGTTAGCAGAGGTCTTACGTTTTTCATACATACAACGATATTTCCGTACCCGCTGTGATTTCCTTGGCAGATACCTCTCCGTATGGCAGAATCTATCTCCGAAGAACGCCGTTTTTTAACGTGAAAAACCCTGTCGGGAACTTGAGTCAGTAGTTCTGACTTCAAAGTGGAAAAATACTGTTGTCTTTTGACAGGGATATAAATTAATTGTGTGTCACTATGGGTAAAAATTACTTTACCTACCCCCAAAACGTAAAATTTACAAGTGAAATTGAATTTCTAACGTGTATGGAAATATTGAAATGCAAAATATAACAGTTTCGATTCATACAAAATTAAATGAGTGGAAGCACGGAAAGTCAAATGGATTTTTTAGATGCATCCATGTACAAGTCGAGTAAATGGCGTACTAAAGGTGATGTATATCGCGCATAATGAAAAAAAAAAAAAAAAAAAAAAAAATCGACTTTTTCTACCCATCTTCGATGCTATGGGTGTGTCTCCTTAACTACAGCAGATCGGAGTATTGATTTGTTAAATGAAGAGATAGAGGCAAAGTCTATAGGAATCTTTAAAATAGCTGCAAGGAGTTACCTTTTGATATGCTATAGTTCGAAAAGGGTTAAGCTCGGTATACAGGATCCAATGCAAGTGTGCACTAACCGAACCAAACCTGACTTAACTTCGTGCAGTTATAGTTTTACGTCGCCAGAGAACAACTTGACCTTTTTCATTCGGATTTTCACTGTTCTTCTCAATTTAACTTCCGAAAGCTAAATTTCTGGGCGCATCGCGGTTAGAACATTCCATTCCGGTACTTTTACACTATATGCACTTCGGGCCATGTACGCACAAAATGCTTTGAATATATAGACACTTAAAACATCTGCACTTACCTTAATAAAAGTAGTGATCAATGGCATTCGGAGGTTAGGTAAGGTCCGGTGCGGTTTTTTTTTAATGCACACGCGACTCCAGGAGGGAACCAGTTTCAATGGCCGAACACTGCACTTTGAAGCGGGTAAGAAACCTTAATTATTTAAACGCATTAGGAAATTTAATAAAAGTAGTGACCAAGGGCATTCGGAGGTTAGGTAAGGTCAGGTGCGTTTTTTTTATTGCACACGTGACTACAAGAGGTTACCAGTTTCCCGTAAATTTGCAACCGCAAGGGAGTCGTACTCATGGCGCTGCGATCGGTTTTCATATCTTTTACGTACAATGGCCGAACCTTGCACTTTTAAGCGGTTAAGAAACCTTCGTTACTGACAGTAATTACTCACTTTAGACAAGCCGCGTCGCGCCAATGTTACATAAGACACCTTCCTTCACTTACCCACGAACACAATTTCTCCTGTAAATTTTCTTTTGGCGACGTTAAACTATAACAGCACCCGTAACTTAAGCTATTCTAACCTAACCTAGCACGAAAATTGAAATAACTTTAATCTGGAGAGCCTTAAAGAAAGTGGACGCGATATACCGAATAAATGCCTTTGATAGAAAACGTGGGTTATTTTCAATGTATGTAGCGAAATTTCATAACATAAGTTCGATTCTGACCTCTAGGTTAGATTGCGGGGGCTACTTACGCCACGCGTCAATAAACTAAATCTACGAGGGAAACGTATTCCCAAATATTACAATGTATACTTTGGAACCAGTACTTTAATCTTTTAGAGTGCATCTTCTCAAGATCTCAAGCAGGTCCTCAGTATGAAAAAATAAATAAATAACAATAATTAAAAAGAATAAAATAAAATACAGTGCATATTTTTATGGAGAAGCAATAGTTCAATTAATTATTATTTTACTGTAGTGTGTTTATTATCTGAATCCTTTACCTCACATAACCTGTAACACCATTGGTTTCCCAAGCCAAGAATATTTCATTTCATTTATTCATTTTCTTCCACTCCATCAGCAGACCAGTGAGTGCAAAGGAATAAACAGAAAGATGGTATGGTAGAAAATGATTCACAAGCGTCTGCCGACAGCATTTGAGGAACAGCCGAATGCACCCGAGAGATCACGAATGCGGTTGAAGAGGGTCGAGAATTCACGCAACTTCTAGTAAAGGATGAAACTAGCAGGGGCAGAGACATACTTTAGACAAGAGCGTAGTAATTGTACGTACATAACATTTTCATATTGACAATATTTCTAAGTTAAACATATTTGTATAATAATTTTCTTAAAATTTTAGTTGTGTGTAGGAAATTTGTCATTGTAATTTACATGTTTTTTCAATTATGTAGTTTTAGTGACAAGTTTTGTGATTGCCTACCAGAAGTTAGTTGAAAATGGGGTGGTATTATTCTTTATTAAGCCTCCCTATAAAATCATTATTGTGATCCTTTCCCAGGACTTGTTAATTCCCAGTTTTCTTGCCAGGTGCGATAGGCGAGCGTTCCCGAGGTTCTCGTTTCGAATCTCGATTGAGATATAGATGTTTGTGGCAGTTTTCTTTAAATTGTGTGCGGAAATCATCAAATTAGTATATAATGTTTATAAAACTACATGTTCTAATGGTTTTAACTTGAATTTTATTTTTAGCCTTTAGGCATCTTTGGCTCAGGTATATTTGTGTACCGGATGCACCTGATCTTTAAAGAATTCTAATATTCTTTGTCTGTGCCAGTTCAACGTTTGAATCCTTATTAAAAAATCAATGTTTGGAGCAAAGTAAATAATGAGCTTATACTGATGTTTAAGAATAATTATCAAAGACAGAGAAATATATGTTTTCTTTATACTTCTAGATTTCTTAATTAGTTCTTTTATAAATGCCTATTTTAATTGATTCTGTAATTATTTCTTTAATATATTAATTATTTTGTATTAAGATATTCGTCTTATACAGCTGAAACTCTGCAAGAGGAGGAATAAAGGGAATTCGAAGCTATCGAAATGTGGATGTGAGGACGAAATGTGAACGGGAATAATAATAAAAATAAAATAATAATAAAGGTTTTTATATGCATAGTTTTCTTAAACTCGTACTAAAAAGTAAATAATAATTTTGTTTATGCATGACTGGAAAGAAAAGCGTGGGGGAGCGCTCTTATATATAGTTACTTTATTACTTCTTCAATTGGCGCGCCCCACGTTTTTCTTTTTAGTCATGCATAAACAAAATTATCATTTTGTTTTTAGTACGAATTGTTTAAGAAAATATGTCTTTAAAAATCTTTTTACAGCCATTTCTTTAGTGTTCAGAATGGTTCGTGCTGTCCTCAAATCTTGCAATCTTTATTTAACTAATTTCATGACGTCATACAATACTGAAATTGTGAACAGCGACGTAAGTCGGGTGGCAATACAATATTCCATTGTTACTTTCATATCTTTCTATATGTTGATATATTTTTTTTAATATGGACTTCTTTATCCTAAAATAAATACTAGCCTGCAAAGATGTGGAGTTTGACAGCTTGCAGAGCACTTTAGGATTCGGGTTACAAAGCATAAGCTTCAGGAAAAATATCCGAACACCGAAATAACTCGAAAAAAATAAAGGGCATTTTAAAGACATACTTTTCTTAAACAATTCCTACGTAAAATTAAAAAAAATAATTTTGTTTATGCATAACTAAAATGAAAAGCATGGGGCGCGCAAAGTTCAAGAATTTATAAAGTGACTTTACGATAAAGAGCACCCAATGCTTTTCTTTTAGACATGCATAAACAAAATTATCTTTTACTTTTTAGAACGAATTGTTTAAGAAAAGTAATAAAAAACTAACATTTTAACTATTTAATAACATTCAAATAATGTTTGCTGCTCCGAAATAGCAAAAAGTAAGTTTTTTTTTCAAAGTAGCACGAAAAATTGGAGAAAAACGTTTTCCCTTGCTTTTTTTCAGGCGTTCAATGTTTCCGTTAAAAAAAAAACACTAACACACACACACACACACACGATTGCAACTATTCTCTGCAAAGTGCAAAAAAACACCGCAAGCACTTGCTACAAGCTAATATAACATCCGGAAAGTAATAGCCATTCGCGATCTCTCGGGCGCATTCGGCTGTTCCTCAAATGCTGTCGGCAAATACTTGTGAATGATCCTCCTCTTTTTTTTTTTGTCAACAAATGAGTATCACATACCGAATTTTAGTATCCCGTTGTCTTCGGAAGTTTTGTTTTTCAGAACTATTTGCAGAGCAGTGTTGTCAGTTTCGTAAGAGCAAATTTCCCATCCGTAACCCTAAAATTTCCCGCCAAGTAAAAAATCGAATTTTCAATTCTACACAGTAAGAAATTGTATATTAACGTTTTTTTTTTAAAAATGAAATTCTTATCTATGCAATTTTTTTAAAATGAAATTTCAGCGTTCGCATTTAAGGGAAAATAAAAACATGCAGGTTTCACACTGATCGTCTTTCAAAATTGGTATCTTCTCATTTTATATTACATTAGAATGCTGGTATCTCATTTCAAAGGAAAATATTTCTCAGTGCATAGATAAGTTGGAACTGTTTTCTATTTTTTTATATGAAATCTATTTTATATAGCGACGAATATATGTTAATTTAAAATTTTGCGAAAGGATAAATTAAAATTGAAATTATGTGTATATGCACAGAGTGAATCTTGCAGTTTACTTTCGAAATGTACGTTAATGAGAAATCTAAACTTTATCAAGCCGACATAATTAGTATCTGATTTCATTATACATTATTTGTGGCTATATTCCTTGTAACTATGACATTTTTTTCAATCAAAAATCAAAATGAAAATGCTCATTTAATAATTAGCAAAAACATAAAGAATACACATAGAGAGTACAACAAATATGTTATTTAAGTTCTCGTTTTAGTCTCATCTTTCAGTAATATGCTTATGTAATCCTTTGTAAAGTATATTAAAATAATGGATGAATAGCAGATTGAACAAAATGGCACCATATCGGTCAATATTTATTATGAAGAACGATCTTTCAAAACCTTGCTGCAGTATATATAACAATGCAATAGCTCAACCGTACAATGATGTACACAAATTTTCCTGGTGCCTTCTGTATCCACCAATTAAAATTAAGATATATTTTCGTCGGATAAATGGATGAAGCACACATACACACAGAATGAGAGAGAGGGAGACAGACAGAAAAATATTTCAGCGAAGAAATTATAATTTGATGTTCGTCCAGAACTACAAAATTTCCGTTTTTGCTGCATTTTAACAAAAAATTCCCGCCAGTAGTCCGAATTTACCGTTTTTCGGAAAATTTTCCACCAACTGACAACACTGTTTCAGAGTTTCAGGACAGGGGAGAGTTCCCTTGGAAGCACTTCCGGTACGCATGATTTTATATTACAGTAGACTTGTGAACGGAGATATATTTCCTAGCTTGTGATTGGTTGGTTGCATTTTACGGTGCTCCGGCGAAGAATTACGTTTACTCACTGGCTGATGTTGACTTGTTGAATTGAAGGGAGACTTGAAGATTCAGAGAAGATGTAGTTACTCATTTAGAAGCAGAAAGTATAGGTTCTCAGTCGGTAGTGAAAGCGACGTCTCAAATGGAAACAGTTATAATATTAGCGCTGTGTTAAATATTCTAAATTACACATGCCGAACAAATATACCAGTTTACGAATTACATATTAAGATGAACTCATACTATGAACTTTGAAGACAGAAAACAATAAAATAAAGTACATACACACCATAACTTGATGAAATAAGTAATATATACGCTGACATAATACGTTTGTGTCAACTTAAACGTATAAAATCAACTATAAGCAATATACGGTAATGCAATTTATCTACTTCTGACATAGATCACTGGAAACACCTCCAAGCGCCACGGTTTGCATTTCTATATCTATAAAACATATTAAAACAAGAAAAGAAACAAGACCTCATATCGTAAAGCTCATGTACTGTATGATGCATTTCTTGGCAGCCAAAAAATGTAAAAAATTAAAGGATAAATGTAATTGTTGCATGGCAATGTTGAAACTAAATAAAACAAAGTCTTGAGTTATGGAAGTATGAAATTAGAATGGAAGTGCGAACAGTACGCAGGACTATTTAGCTACTCGTGCTAAGAACAGGCACATGGAGTGAGGGTTAAACGTTAAGTGCATCGCCTATAATGAAAAAAGCTCTATATATCGGTACCGTGTCTGTGATTTTTAAGCAAAGTGGGTGTTTTTCGTAACACGAAGTGACGCCATGAGTATTCCTTCGCATCCCACCATGTTTGTACCTGTTGATTAACTCGAGTACGTATTTATTGAAATGTAATAACTAATAACACGTGGCTTTTCGTAACACTCTTTGTATTGCTGGTTGTTGCTAGGTATTTATAGAGCTGCGGGTATGTGCAAATTACTTGTAATGGAATGAGTAGTATAAAGTGCAATACAGGCAACCACAAGCTGCCCATAGCCCTGATGTCATTTGTAGAGTTATCCTTGGAATGATATATGAAAGTTTAAATTAATAACTTCTGGGGAATGACTTGAATTAAGAACTTGCATTCTTACTGATACTAAAATCTCAGGAGTTTGTTCATCCTGAATATGTAAAGGAGGTTGACAGCATTTCATTGTAGGAGACTTCTTAACAGTTATCAAATAAGCGGCCTGGATTATTATTATTATTATTGCTTGTAATTAAAGCCTCAAGATGAACAGAGTGTTGAAGGCATTTCCTTACAAAAGACCTCGGAAATCATCAAATTTGCAATGCCAGCCTCTACAACGCACTTTTGAATCTGAACTACTAAAAAATTATTAAAGACAATATTTTCATCGAAACCTTAGGAATCCCATGCTAATTATGATCATTATTATTTCTCCTTCGATGAAAACTAACGGATAACCCCTTAGTTGCAGCCTACTAACAATAGTAACTCTTAACGCAAGATTATTTGATTGTTATCATGACAAACCAACAATAACCAGTGTGGTTCTACTCAATTTTGCGTGAGAGTATAGAATTTCAAATGCTTGTTTATCATAGCACCGTAAACTACAATTAACCAATCACAAGCTAAGAAATATTTCTCCGTTCACAAGTCTCCTGTAATATAAAATCATGCTTCCGGCACGACACAGAACATCTGAGTAGAAAGTACTTCTTTTGCGTACGCCCACCGCTAACCGAGGCCTGCGCCCCCTCGCAACTAACGCCGCCCAGCCGGGGTCGCAGAATAACATCGAAAAGAATAAGGCCGAATTGGAATAAGTCCGAAAAAATCGCTAGCGATGGGCGGTCGCGTCGCATCGCATTGGAATAACACCGAAATGAATAAGACCGATTGGAATAAAGTCGAAAGTAAACAGGTCGATTGGAATAACACCGAAATGAAATACATCGATTGGAATAAAGCCGAATGGAATAAGACCGATTGGAATAACGCCGAAGGGAAATAGATCGATTGGAATAACACCGAACTGAAATACTTCGATCGGAATAAAGCCGAAATGAATAACGCCGATTGGAATAACACCGAATGGAAATACATCGATTGGAATAAAGCCGAATGGAGTAAGGCCGATTGGAATAACACCGAAAAGAACAAGTTCGATTGGAATTAAACCGAAATGCGTTAACTGGGTCGCGGAATAGCATCGAATGGAATAACTTCGATTGGAATAAAGCCGAAAACTACGTCACAGATGTAACTTAAAAAAATCTCAGTACAGATTCGATTAAGGAAAATCACCCTTTGATCAATTAATTTACAACTGTCATTTATATACAAGGATGTTATATATAGAAGGATATGGTATCAGCTATCTGTACTGTTAAGGTCGATTTAGACGACAGCATTTATGCTACGATAAATCTTACGATTAGCAGTAGTGCCAGAGTGTGAAAGCAAGAATGGTACAATAGGGCAAGATGTTATGATATAAATCCATAACTTTTTTTTCTTTTTACACTGGCACACTGTTTTCGCTAAGATCCATCGTACGAGAAATTGTATTGTCTAAAGTGGCCTTTATACAAGATTGAAGCCAAGAAACAAATGAACGCGCTTGGTAGTTCATGGCAACGGGTATTATCCGCCATATTTGTTTCCCACTTGCAAATATTAATTTTAAATTTAACAATATTTGATTTTTTTTTTCATTTTTAAATTGAATTATGGTGAAATGCGTTGCAACTGGCTGTCACATTTCATAGGTAAAATATAACATTTTATATTTAGGATAGTTATGTGATGATTATAACCTATTAGTTTCTGCAATCAGCGTATTTTAGTAAATGAATCAGCGACTTAACGTTTACTTTCTGAAGGATATATTAAAAGTCAGGCTAGAAGTTTGGTAATCAACAGATTATTTAGATCTAATTAAGATAATATATTTAACGTACTTTAGCTTACGTTGGGCGTGATTTTTCCGAACGAAATAATTCGCACGCTCATGAATCGGAATTATATTAATGCTACGTCATGGTGACAGGTGTATTTCCATATGATATCACCAGTGCTATTTTGCCACAAA
>JAGDQP010024396.1:15723-28005 GCA_022664845.1 Lepisma saccharinum | reverse complement strand
TGCGAAGAAGATGAAGTGGAGATGGGCCGGTCACATAGCTAGACGAACAGATGGAAGGTGGACGACAAATGTACTACAGTGGATTCCTAGAGAAAAGAAACGACCGAGACGACGTCCATATGTAAGATGGGTAGATGAAATCAAGCGTTTTTCAGGAGCTACATGGATGAGGATATCAGCAGACCGAGATATGTGGAAAGAAAAAGGGGAGGCCTTCATCCAGCAGTGGATAGAAAACGGCTGAATATGATGATGATGATGATATATATATATATATATTTGGCAGAATCACTAGCTTTCATGTCGTTTAGTCATTAAAGCAGGACTGGGAAGAAAGCAACTCTGGCTTTAAATCAAGATTATATCTCGGTATTCGCCAAGTGTGGCTCAAGAAATTCTCAGTGAGGACAGGGTTCAAAACCAGGATCTCTAGATTAGACATTTTTCTCTACGCCAGTTTCTTGTAAGAGTGTTTCGTTCTTCACCCTCTATTGACAAAATTTTGTATATAATTTGAGTCGCAAAATCTAACATGTAATGTAGACAATATTGAACCAGACCAATTCGAAAACTGGAAAAAGGTATACAGTAGGCTATATATGTTGTGGGTAAAAATAAAACTACAATATGTTGATCAAGGAAAATAAAATGTTACCCCACGGAAAAGAAAACGTATTTGATACCGATATTAATTTTAAGACTATTTTCCTGGTACAAATAAAATCGGAATAATAAGGGGTGCGATAGCTCCCTAGACACTTCTCTGAAAGAGAAAATAATTGGAAAGAATCACAGTTTTTTCCCCCACCCTTTCTTCAAGTTTATTCTGACTAGAATACATTGTTTAAAGATAAAAATAAAATATAAACCAATTCAACAATTAATAAGACAAAAAAAAAAAATGCAATTCGTTCCACATGATTAATCGACTTTTACTTGTGGCTACGTAAAGTGAATTGTGTATTTTCTCCTTTTAATGGAGAAGGGAGAACCCATTTTGTTTTCAAGGAGTTTTTCTTCTTTAAATCATAGAATGTGGTGTGGTTTCTTCACCTAACTATAACTGGTTCAAGAACTTTCTACTGGTTTAGTTTTGGTCTCTCTCTCTCTCTCTCAAGGAAAATTGTTGTTTACTTCCCCTTTATTTATCTTGCTCCATCCCCACAATGTTAGCTAATTTCAATCATTAAAAATGATATCCCTAGAAGAATATTGAACTGCGTGGTTTTTAAATAGTGTTGTAGTGTACTCTGACTTCTATCTAAAAGCTATACTGGACTGATCGCTGCCATTAAAAAAATTATGAATATGTAAAGTTAGAGAGAGTTAATCTTGATCGTCAACTTTAAACCTAAACCAATATGGACCGAATTTTCAGTTCTAACATAGTGTTTTTTTTCTTTTGTTATGGCTGTGCTCAGGTTTTCCTTCTTTCTTTTTTTATTTAGATCTTAATTCTTGTAAAAGAAAAAAGTAAATATTGCTTACAGCATTTGCTATTATATGCACAATCCGGTACATGCACGGTTCAGAAATTAAGACATCGATAAAAAGCGGAACGCATAGTCATAGTGACAGCAAGCGTAAAAAGTTAATTAGAGCCATCGAGCTTTACGGTACGATACTAGATTGACTGCTTAGTGTCGAAAGATAGATATTTACGTTTTTTTTTTTAAAGAGTTAAGACATAAATGTAAAACGGACCGCACAGTGATATCAAATGTAAAAAACTGAGTTAGAACCGAAAATTTGGTTTATATTGTTTCAGATTGGAAGTTGGCAAACGAGATTAAGGGTCAGTTCTACAATCGACCGCTAAACTTCAAATCAGCGCTAATTTAAAACCAACTCTCATATTGCATAGTCTCATGGCCAAAATCATACTTGGCCTCAACTTAGCGCTGACTAGAAGTTTAGCGGTCGATTGTAGAACTTACCCTAAGTGTCCTCTCTGCTTCCTGGCTTCATATATTCAAGAAATTTTCAATGGCAGCAGTCAGTCCAGTATCGCTTTTAGATAGAGGTCATTGGTTGGAATTGAAAATTTGATTCTTACTGAATTAGACCAGAAGAGGACGATCGAAATTTGTTCTGGTGTCTAACTTTCGACACTAGTCGATCACTCCAGTATCGTTACGTTTATGGTAGTGTGTAAGCTTTCTCAGCGCATTTTAAAAGAAACATTTTAATGTAGAGCTAGCTTAATCCTCGAGTTAATCTACGAGTCATAGATAAAATAATTATTATGGATATTATTATAATTCCTTGTCTTTCTTTCATGCCACCTGGTGTCAGTCCAGCCGAACTAGAAATCAAATAATGCTATTGAAAGGGTTACTTTCCTTGACATTATTGCATTGCTTGCGATTTGGGTGAATAACCAATTGAAACACGTGTTACACGCAGAACACGTAATAGAAAACATGTGTTTCAATTGACTAATCACCCAAATCACAAGCAACGCACGCTTGCAAGAAAATCAGCCCTAAACTGTGCTAAATATCTACGCTTGTAATCTTTTGCGGAGCCATAATGCGAAGTATCAGATATCAGGTCGCATTACATACTTTTATCTGTTTTTAAGTCGAATATAGGAACAATCATTAGATTCATTACATACTAGCATTATTTCATTCTAGTTTTGCTGGACTAACACCAGGTGGCATGATAAGATGGATAGAATGGGATTCGCCGTCTATGCTTATTTTATCTATGACTGGTAGATGAACATCGAGCTCTACATAAACTATACTGGAGTAACTACTTAGTGTTGAAAGATAGACGCCAGAGCAAATATTTAAACTCGTTTGTCCACTTCCAGTATAATCCAACGTGGACCAAATTTTCAGTTCTAACTCAGTTTTATACGCTTGATATCGCTGTGTGGCCCGTTTTTGATTCAAGTCTTAATTCCTGAGTTATTCATGTAAGAATATACCGCACTCTGCATACAATAGAAAATACTGCAAATATTATTTACTTCTTTTTTTTTCAATAATTAAGACATAAATAAGAAAACGGTCCACACAGCGATATCAAGCGTAGAAAACTGAGTTGGAATCGAAAATTTGGTCCTTATTGGTTTAGACTGGAAGTGGACAAACGAGATTAAGTTTCCTCTCCGCTCCCTAGCTTCACATATTCATGAAATTTTCAATGGCTGCAGTCAGTCCATTATCGTATTAATGGAGGTCGATGGTAGATGAATTCGTGAATTAAGATAACCAGGGTAAAAATGTTTTGTTTAAGTGGCCCTGATGCCCCTAAGATGCACTTTTTTAACCTGAAAATTAATATGCGTCTTGCGCAGCGTTATTTGGTTGTAATTGTATAAAGAAATAATAATTTATGTTACCAAGTCCTGATGTAATATTGACAGTAGTGTTTAACAATGAATATGGGAATGGAAGGTCCTGTGAAATATGTGAGGAATGGGGAGTGATGACATTGGCAATGACATAAACTTCACAGCCTTTGGAAAGCTCTCTGTACCATTCATAAACAAACTGCGTACTGCTTTCATATAAGAAACAATATTAATATATGGGCGTAATGGAGGGAGACATTGGTACTTTTTTGTTATAGCATATCATCAGTTGCTCAAACACCTTTTCACGTTGAAAGTGTGATTCTCTGAATAATTTTACAACACAAAGTTGCTTTCCTAATTAACCCTTGCCTACTGTGAGTATTTTCTTAAAGGTTGCATCTGCCCGTTGTTGATGCACGGTTGTACCAAGGAAAATAATAAGAAAGTGAATCTTGCTATACTGTGCATAGTATACAAAAATTCTCGTCCTCTAGCCTATTAATCAGGTGGCAGCACAAGTCTAAGATCACGTGATACCACCGAGGAATTCCATTGGTGGGAAATTGTTAATTTTCATTGGCTAAGATGTCAATGAAGTTTTCGACCATAATAGTTGTTATGTTTCATAAAAAAGGTTTAATAAATTTAATATTGTTTACGTTCTATCTATATTGTTTTTTTTTTTGTTTAGAAATAGATTGCTCTTCATCTCATCTTTGCCTTCTAAACTTATGTTTTCTTTTCTCTTGATTTTATATCCATATTTCTTCTGTACGAGATAAAAGAGTTCTTCCAAGGTACTTAGTTCTTCTTCTGCTTCTTCGCTCAGTTACATAGATAAAGAATGACGGTTGGTTGGTTAGAAACAAGGATGTTCTAATAGAGGATTTGCTTGTAGCTGTCTCATGTGAAGAGAAAGAATGAAGTGAAGCAGCGTACCTGACTGGCTATAGCGAACAACTAGAGAGAGCTTGTTGCCATCTTTGTTAGCCGAAAACATTGTTTTTGATTGTAGTTAGTGGGCTAATTGAGCGGGACTAAGCTGTGACGTTCGGCTTCACGTTCTTGGCAAAATCGCATATCCTCTTTATTAGAACATCCTTGGTTAGAAAGTAAAGGCACCAGGACTGGCCGCAACTGTCGCTACTATCGAGGTATACGTGAGAACGTCTAGCATTCACTTATTATTATTTTCTTTGGCTGTACTAATTTGGGGCAGATTGGTGCTGGTAATGATTTGAACTCGCCATCTTAGTTAGCATGAAAATACTCAACAAACATTCCTGTACATTTTTCTCAATGTTTTAAAAATATCAATATCATTAATCATTATCATATGGAACTATTTGTTTCAGGCAACAATACATCAAATATTTATTAAATTGACTTCTCTGGTTGATAAAAAGTAGTAACATTAAACTAGTACGCGAGATTAATTTTTTAATGAAGATCTTTTTCGACGCCTCATCAGCATGTCATTGTACCTACTGGCACCTGCATGATTTAGATTAATGTTAAATGCAATTTTGCTTGTGCAGCAATGTACTCCAAGTGGACTCTTTCTGAAAGATAAGAATTTCATGTTTGAAACAACTAAGTTGTTCACACTACATACATACTAATTTCTGTGCAAGAACATGTGGATTCAGGCAAACCCAGGGTTGTATTCGAGGGTTTACGAAAGTATACGCCGTTTAATCTCTGGTTAACCTTACACATTAGCGTATACCTTCTGCTATGATGCGTATACCATCCACTTTCGTTTTATTTATTTACTTATTTAAATTGGCAATTACCCAAGTGAAATTATTTTGGTTCCACATGAAAGGAAACAAAATGTTGACAAGCGGAAGAGGGTATAAACTACATGATGCGCGTTAGCAGTTTATCGCTATCTTTTGACTACTATAATAATTTTGTAGAAATCTGTCTTATGTTTTTAAAAGCAAGGTAGAAGTTAGACTTTCCGATGTATGGAGTAAGTCCTATCATAGTATATAGATTTGCAATGAGCTGAGTAATGTAAGTCTTACACAGAATTGTAGCTGATTGTAAACAGACAGAGATGTTTGGTAGTCATGCGAAAGTCTCAACTATCATCTGTTTCCCCTTCTGTCAATGTAACACATTATCCATATAACTTCGTTGTTATTGCCTCACTGGAATATAATCAAAGCAGATTGCGTTTCTTAGTTTTAGTTTTTGTGTTTGTTTTTATAAAATTATTTCATCCCTATATTTAATGGAAACACGGTCTCCACTTACAGATAGATTCATAAAGTTAGCGTATAGTCAGTGACAAATTTCAGACTACAGCACTGGACAAACCAAACATTTTACTGATGCAAACATAACGTTGCAAATCTAAAGGTACAAACTTATGAAAATCCAGCATGCTAATGGTCAATCATCAGTGTTACCAGACACAAACTATTTATAAATTATATTTTTCACTAAGAAGAAAATAATTGCACTGTACCAAAATTCCTCATGTACCTTCTCCTCTAGCACTGCAGTTGTTATATTATCAGCTTTGTATTTTCATTTTTCTCATCATATTCTTTTTTTTTCACTAACATTAATATAGTAATACAAAAATATTAATTAAATTAAATCGGAATTAATTGTTCTAGATTAGTTAATATATAACGAAGAGGGGCATTACTCTCTAAGACAAACGCCTCCAGGTGAAATGCTAAGAAGATTGTGCCATATGAAAACGAAAGCAAATAAAAATAAACACACAAGGTGTAGAAAGGTTGACTTGCTTGTAAGAGTTCCAAGAAAAAATTCTCTTCCGTTTATTTTCAATCCGATTTCCGTCTTTTATAAATACATTCACGCACGTAGTCTTCCTTCCTATACTAGTTAGTGGTTAACCTTGGAAATGGAATGATACGAAGCAAGCTCTCTCAAATACTTAACTTAAACCGGTTGGTTCACCTAGCTATCTAAAAGAAAAATTATTTTTCCTTTTTATCTTTCCAGAATTATTCGGCATTTCTTTCTCTCTTTTTTTTCTTTTGAAAAATAAACGTTTCGAACATCACTGGGAAAGGGAAAACGTAAGAGAAAAAACTACTCTTTCTTTCTTTCTCTCTCTCTGTATTTAACATCTAACGTATCGACATAAATTCGTTAATGAACGAACGCAATAATCTCAAAAGTGTTTTCGAAAGATATTTTGGAAATAAGTTTAATCTGAACTATTTTTAGTTGATAAGGGTTACTTTACACGCTGGAGCAAACTGTGCAGACATCACACAAACCTAATTTATTCCTTCCCAAGCTAGCTTAACGTTGGAGAACCTTCTTCACAATCTCAGCTCTAGTTTAAAAATCACACTGATGACGTAATAGGGAAGACAAGCAATTACCCAGGATGCCCACTTTGATTAAAGCCTCAAGTAAGGCGGGACAAACTTGAGTTTACATGAAGTTACGGCCTAGGGGAAATTTCTTTCCACTAGCGAAACTTGTCGCAGATATAAAAATGAGGTAAATATATCGTAAAAAAATAATACGACTTTAATTTGTCATTATTATTTTAATTTGCTGGGAAATCCCTACATAGATCTTTTATAAATACATGCATGGGGTCCATAAACAGCGGGTTGGCAAGATGACGGCTTACTAGAAGAAAGCTGCTAATATCTGTTGTATATATTTTACAATATTCCAAAGGTTTTTCGGTCTTTTCTTCAAGAAAATTTACTCAGTAGTGTTATTAAGTGTTGCAGTGTTTTATATAATAGCTTTACATCATGAAAATTCAAAATTAACTGTGATAACAACATCAAATGCGACAGTGACAAGAGAGTGAAGAGTGACTGACAGCTATGGCGGATAGAAACCATAGCAACCAATAAATAACTGACCTTAAAACATCAATTATTAAGACTGTTAGACTGTAAAAATATATTATATTATAAATATTATAATAAAACAGCAATTATTAAAACGAACGCGCAATGGATGGGCATAATTAGCCATTTCCGCGCTAGACTACAAAATACGAATACGAATACCATAAACAGCTTAGTTGATTATAAAATATCAACTTGAACATAACAAAAAATAACTTCTAAAATTGGTACAACGTATCCAGTCATCCAGAATTTAGATACTAGTGCCATTAAACTTTAAACGTGATTTAGAAAATAGAAATTCGTAATTTTAAATGTATACAAAATTCATAAATAAAAAAGCTTGACATCTAAATTGCAGTTGCCAACTAATTTGCCTGCACATAGTATCACAGAACAATAGTGTTCTGTTATAGTATTTTTTTCCGTCATAAACAAGACACTAATGCCCTGCCTGCACATAAAAAATTCAAACTCAGCTCATAAACAGCTGATATCGTAGACAGGTAGGTAACTTCGTTAATAATATTGTAAATAGACTGTTTAAGATTTAACATATAGTGCAATTTGTATTTGTACATTTATCGTGTGTAATAATCCATTTAATACATAGCAACTTTATTTAATATGGAGAATAATACCATATAACAGCTTGAACTAACCCAACGCAAAACTATAGCAACCTGAACTAACCTAACGAAACATAGGCTGAACTTTAGAAACATTCCAATCACACAAATAGCTGCTCAGCTCGAAGTCATTAGATTAGGTTCTTTTGAGTTTGTGCATATAATCTAAAATAACTTGACCTAACCCAAACCAGCCTATGTACCCATATCATAGTAGCATCTTGATCTTCTATTCTTGTGATATATTTTTTTAAAATTATAAATCACCACTAGCGTTGCTATTGGTTACGGGTGTTTTAGCCATTGTTATAACGAAATTCATAAGGTATTTTGTTTTAAGCATTAATATATATATTTTTTTCTAAATATATTATCTGTGCTGACAATAATAAAACGTACATTGGTTATCCTTACTCCTGTTGTAAAATTAAGTAAAAATGCCTTTTTTTAAATAAATGTATAGGTTTCAAATCGCCTAAAGACTAAACAACATAAACTTATGTGATGCGGAAAATGAAAAGGGACCATTTGTCAAAATTGAGTTAGGACTAACTGTTCTGTATTGGCAATATAATTCCTAACAATTTACCGCCAAAATTATAAAAAATATTTTAAAATTTGACTGGGCTATGAAAATTTGGTTGTAATTTTTGACACTCAGATAGTATACAGTTAGTTTCGGAACTACCGAAGTATAAGTCCGATTTTGATGCTTGAACTTACATTTGAAAGCTCTTTCCAATACTAAGACACTGGAAAAAAAATGGGTCGGTAGGATCTCCTTGGGACCCTCTAGGGCGCTTTGAAAAGAATATCAAAATTTCACATTTTTTTAGGATAACACTGACCCCAGACCATATAGGTGGCCGAAACTTACTGGATCTTATTATACGCTTCAATACGTTTCAAACGGTGTATCATACGTTAAAATCGGTTTAGTGGTACAAAAGTTACGACTTTTTAAACCGAATCACAAACTTTTCACAAATTATAGAAAGGTCCGTCATTCTGTGTCTTTTTGTTTTAGCCCCAAGTGGGTGGTACCGGGAGGTTTTAGGGGTCCATTGCGCGCTCCCATCAATGGGGGTAAATTCAAGCTTAGATTTTTGATAGGAGTTACGGTTTTCGAGATATGGAGCAAAATCGATTTTGTATCCTTCCGCCATAGTGACACGTGCCACTTTTTAAATATGAGCCCGTACGGAGAACACTCTCCGCCACAGCTCCACTCATCTGGGCATGACGTAAAGGAGAAAAATGTAAAGATACATGACGTACCTAATTTTATCTAACCTCCACGTTCCCATGGTGAGTAATTTAAAATGTACTTTCTGTCAAGAATATAAATGCATGTTTTGCGCGGGATTGCATCCTGCCCCTTGTTGCTATGAGAAAAAAATGCTACACATTATCGGTTATCCACCTCGTCCTTTAATCGAAACAAACTGTGCTTTATAGGCAATAGTCTTCAACAAAATCATTCAACATTTACTGACTTGTTGCAATATACTCAGAATGCTATAAATCACGTTTAGAAGCAGGAAATACTTGTCTTTGTTACAAGACAGGAGTCCTTGTAGACCACCGTCCGTTTCCAATAAATATCTGTTTCCATCACTGCAAGCGCGAAGCCTCGGTAGAATAATAATTAGCGTTCTTGACTCCCCCGCGTGGGTTCGCGGGTTCAAATCCCGGTCGAGTGTTTTTTTTTTAAAGAAAATTGTGTAAGCTCGGAAGTTCAAACGCTGAGGAACACACTATTTTCTTTTTTTTTTAAAAAAAAAAGCTTTTAATTCAAATAATGTATTTTTTAATTTTTTTTATCCTTACAAATTAAGTGATATCAGTACAAAAGCCCGTTTGGGGAAAAGGAAGAGTGACGCAAGAATTCTACTCACAAAAGAAGTGATATATATTTTTCGAGTGACTTTCTTTGTGTCACTATGGCGGAAGGATACTGTCTCTTAATTTTATTACAAAGGTAATACTTTCGCCATAGTGACACAAAGAAAGTCACTCGCAAAATAGATATAACTTCTTTTGTGAGTAGAATTCTTGCGTCACTCTTCCTTTTACCCTAAACGGAGTTTTGTACTGATATATATATATATATATATATATATATATATATATATATATATATACTTTTAAAATATAGAAATATATAAAAGTAACAATGGAATCGTACTGTCACCCGACTTACGTCACTGTGCAAAATTTCATCATTCTGTAATGTGAAATCAGTTAACGTTCCATGATTTGAGGACACCATGAACCATTGTGAACTAAAGAAAATAATGTAAAAAGAGCGGCCTTCGTTTGGATCACTAAACAGTGCTTTTGATATATTTTCTGCCCAAAAGTAAGATGATAAATAAACATACTACCAAATATTTTGAATGTTAACGGAAAATCCCTACAAGAAATCCGAATTCAATACGACATTCCTAGGCGCAAATTGCTCATGAAACTATATGGACAGTTGCATCTTTGAGTGGCAATTAATGCAGTATCCAAGAGTGTAGTGGAAGAAAAAAGCAGTAAAGCGCTTGATTCACGAATAGTTAATTAGAGTATGAGTACTGGAAGTACCGTGTTCATTAACATACTTTTTCGGTGTACCACTCCTACTACAAGAATAATCAATCGTGCTTTTCAACGTCCTGGTTCCGCCAGTACTTCACACCGTTGTACATATAGAGCGAGCCTCAGGGTCCTGAGTCCAATTTTTTGTGCACGATAATAATAAAAATAATCTAACCTTACTTTAACTAACCCACCTTCGCTCGCTAACGATCTCTCCGCATCGTATATAACTTGCGACTAGGCAGAGGAAGATAACATAGGGCGGGGCCATTCTCACGCAGGCGCATTAGTCCTTAATGAGTAAATACTTCTACTTAACCGTATGGCAGATCTAAACAACGCCATAATAATATTCGCTTGTTGGAATGTTGGTTTCCTGTGTTTTCCATCTTTCACCATCCACTTTGAACCTCCAGCAGGGTGAAATAGGAAACCAAGTGGACATGTTACAGTTTAGACGAAACAGAGATGGACATTCCGACATTTCCTGTGTCTTGGAGAGTACCGATGGACAGAGGCGAGTGGCACTTTAACTTCAGATAAAGACGTACGTGAATGTTCGAACCTCGCGTTTTTAGTTGCGCCGTCCCGGAATATTTCGGTTCTAGCCCCGGGCAGACTCGATTTCGTCGGGTCGCGCGGATAGTTGTTAAACGAGCGTCCTGCTAAAGACACTTTATTAGTTTTTTTCTTACTTTATTGTGATATCCCTGGATTATGTAAACTTATTATCAATAGTTAGTGTAGTGTGTTTGGAAGCTTTTATCAGTGTGAGTGTGTGTTTTTTTTAGTGTAGTGAAATTGTAACCTGAGCAGATCTTGTATTTATGTATGTATATAGAGTTTATTCTTGTATATAAAATTATGTATATAGTAGGTTATTTTTCTAATTTGCTGCAACTCCCAAAAGAAGTAGTTGTCACCGAGGCTACACCCTACTTGATGGAATTGTTTTTTCCTTTTTTTTTTCATATGTCACCGCGGAGGTAGCGGGAGCCATAAAAGATTATGAGACTCATAGAACGAAATTTTAGAGTTCTAGTAAGAGAGTTGTTATTGTTCAGGCGTTAAAAAAAGGAGGTGTTTGAAGTTGTGAAAAAAGAAAAAAAATGGTTTCCGAAATGGAGAAGTTAATTCGTAAATTGTTTGAAGATCAAAATGTGAAATTGGATGTAAAATTTGGAGACATTCAAAATCAAATTACTCAACAAGGTCAGGAATTAAGGAAAAAAATTACAACATTAGAAACAAAAATCAAATCGAATGAAAAATGGGTAAGGGAACAAGTGAAAGATATGAATGAAATTCAGGACCAAAATCTGGAAACTTTAAATCGTGTTCAAACGAAGGTAAGCGGTCTGGAAAGATAAGTTCGTACATAAAATATGGAAGTCAATAAATTTAAGGAAGATTGCAAAAGGGTATGTACTGCTATTGTTGACGAAAAATGTAATGAAAGCAAAGGTGTAGGCAGGTGGAGGAGAGATGTGGTCAGGTCGAAAACAATGAACGTATTTTTGAACTTGAAAGTAAGGTTGACACGGAAGTCGCTAGGATCTCGGGTAAAATAGTGATAATGGAGAAGAAAATTAAAAATCGACAACGGGAGTTTGAAAGGACGAATACGATAGGAGAGGAAGTCGAAATGCAGAATAGAACTCAAGACGTGTGTTCTCGTCAGAACGATGGTGACATTTCGGAACACGAAACGGATGCTGCTTCCGATTCTGAGAGCGTCCATGAGCGAAATTCGTTAAAGAGTAGTGTAGGGTCTGGTAACAGCATTAAATTGTCAGACTTAGCAAATGTTGAGCATTTTAACGGAAGTGTGGAAAAGTGTTCTCCTCATTCTTTTCTTCTTTCTGTAGAGCAGGATATTAAGCTTATGAAT
>JAGDQP010024396.1:0-12459 GCA_022664845.1 Lepisma saccharinum | reverse complement strand
TACAATCTTCTTGTAAGTGCAATCTAAATATTTGTACTAAATATCTCACAATCTTTTTGTGAGTACAGTCTAAATATTTATACTAAATGTCTTACAATCTTCTTGTAAGTACAATGTAAATATTTGTACTAAATAGCTCACAATCTTTTTGTGAGTACAGTCTAAATATTTTTTTCTAAATATCTTACAATCTTTTTGTAAGTATAATCTAAATATTTGCACTAAATATCCCACAATCTCCAATCAAAATTTATACAGCTTAACAAAAACTTCATAGACACAAGTACTGCAGCTCAGTTGGTAGAGTGTTGACCTGGTCATTCCGAAAGTCCTAGGATCGATCCCATCAACCAATCAAAAATCCTTATCAAAAATTGAAAACAACAGAAAATTAGTAGATTGATCTACGGTTCTTTTATTCCAAGCTTCTAACCCCTTTCCTTATATACAACCTGAACAACACAGATGTCGTGTGATTGCCTAACACATTCTTAAGTTGAATTTATTTCTGGCTTTTAGTAATTTTTTACACAGGCAGGTATGTGCTAGAGGAAAGGATATGGCAAGGAAGATACCATCACAGTATTAACTTGGTGTGACTAAGGGAAGAACTCTGGAAATCCCTCAGTCAAGATTGCCAGTTCCCTACTCAGTCTTTCAATAACATTTTCAATCGTAGGAAAAGTGTCGAGAAAGTGTGAATAATTTGTGAACTAACTAAGTCTATGTATGGCCTATGGAGCTCGCAAGTTCATCGCCGCAGTAATAATCTGTGAACGCAAAATGGTAATATCAAAGCTGACGGATACTTATGTTTATTGGATACAAACGGAGTAACCAGCAAACTACTATAGTAACCCAGAACCATAATCAGAGAAACGCTGTGAGGGTCGTAGCAAATAAAACTGAAAAGACAAGGGAGTCACTCTCCTCACGCACGTCAGACTTCTAATTCAATCCATAACAGCGAAAAATATTTCAAATCATGCAGCCTTACGTTGAAAGGTGTGGGTGGACTTTTTTGTGTAGGTTTCTTTTAAATCTGTTTTTCTGTTTTCTCAAACGTTCATTTTTTTTCTTTCATTATCAGAGAGCTTATTTGCGTAATGACTAAGTCACAAGGTCCCTTGTTTCAGCTCCGCTTCACGCTATGATGAGTTCGCCTGTTCCACGTGAGTTCGCATTTCCTCTCATGCCTATCTTCTTCCTCTCTCGCCCCTTTTTGTCTTCTTTGTGAAAAAAAAATATAATAAAAGCTCGTCCACCATAGTAGCATACAATACAACTAACACACTGACTGAATAACCAACTGTACACAAAGCCGTTACAGACATTATTCTGTTTCCCTCTTCTCCCTCCGTCGTAGACTAGTTTTGCTTTCTTTCAGTGTTTTTTTTTTTATTATTATTTTCACGCAATAAGTGTTTTTAAAGTCCGGTTTTGTATTATTAAAACAATAATAGATGATCACGCCATATTTGAGAGTGACTTCACAAGATCTGCTTAGTTGCAGCGTGACCACTCAAGAAATGGAGAAGTCTTCTTTCTGAGTTAGTGTTTCGGTATCCAATATTTATATATTAGTACTGGAAACTATGTGATTTTCAATGAATTAAAAAAAATGAAGTTTTGACTGAGATTGTCCATTTGTGATCTGTAGTCTGTGTAGGCCCACTAACAAAGAAGCATGAATTCAAACATTGCCGGCTATGTTGAACGAGTTTTCCCAAGATTTTCCACTGTCTGATCGGGATGGTACAATCGTTTCCAAAACTAACAAGGAAACTGTCTCCGTTGGGACACGAAAATCAGCATGAAACTTCCACAGTGCATTGATAATGTGTTCAAATGAACACTCCTGTAGTACTACGTTTCAAAGTTTCGCGGAACACGAAGTACAAGACTTCAAAGTTTTCGAAATTTTGTGCTGAACGCCTGAAGAGTAGGCAACACTTCATACATATGTGTTGAAGTTATGCACTTCCCATTCAGTTTTATGAAAAATGTTGAACTGAAGATAATGTAAATGTTATATTAAAGTTATTGATGAAGTTGACGTGTTAATTAATTGCTCTGATCACTGCCAAATGCGAATGTTATATAAATACAGGGTGACCCAAAGGAAACTTCCCATCCCCTTAATTTCGTAACCAATTGATTTGCAGGAGGAATCCCGACACACGCCTCCTTAAGGGAGAACGTGTCGTTGAGGTCAAGCATTGCGTGCTGTCCCACTTTATTGTGGTCTAGTGGCAAATGAAATTTTCTTAGATGACAATATGGGTCAAGTAACACATTATGTCAGTGGTTCTTTAGGTTCTGTTTACAAAAACAAGTGATCATTTACTAGTTTCTTTGAAAACTGCGGAAAATTGCGTTTGAAACTTTCAAATAATATAAAGTGAAACTTGGGAGATAAGGTAATATATAAAGGAACTCCTGGAAATATCACTATGATAAATTTAAGCGCGCTATCTCATCCAATAGCACCCAACCCCTGTGATGAATACGTGAATTTCAGTGCAGCATTGCACCTTGGATCTTCCCCCCAGATACCCGTGGACCCCTACCACAACCAACTTCTGGATACGTGCCTGCCTAAAGTACGAGAACAACCCCATTCCCTAAAACTCCTCAAGAAACAGTAGGGTATAATAACGTATCAAACCTAGTGTTATATATATATATAAAAAAGAAACAAAACAGATCTCCTAAAAACACAAGAAAAAGACCACCGGAGATGGACAAATACTTACTTCTCTGGAAAGATTTACCAGAAATAAACCCTACAATAGACTGATTTTGAGTCAGTCCCGAGTTCACTACCAATTTCAAACCCTCCATTGTCGTCCTCACAGTAGTGAATCAACATCAAGATTCGAAGCAGAGACCATTTGCAATAAATTCAAAAGAATAAGATATAATTAATACTACGTGTGAACCTAACAATAATCATGAAACAGATTTAAAATTAGGAAATGAATTACTCCTCAGCCTAAAACCAACGAAATTTGAACGGAACTTTACCAACTATAAGCGGCATAAGGTCTTACTTGTCAATTAAGTATACTCCACGACTCACCACTGAAAGCAATGGAATCTCGTTATATTAGTTTGTTAATCAAAACCTTTAACTCTCAATGCCATATAGTTATCGTATACAAGAACAGCTAATTAGCCGTACTTTCAACCTTGTCATTACTAAGCTTAATTCCTGCAATAATAACAGAGCTTATCTTGTTATTTAAAAAAAAATCGAGAATGATATAGTTAAAAAGAAAAGTATGTAGCATTGTTTAATAGGTGAAGACCCGAATAGGTTTTTTTTTTCATCTTCATTGTCGTTGTGTAATTACAAGTAAACACAAGTTGTAATTAATGTTCAATCTTTATATATCGCTTAGATGTAATTAGTGATATAATAGTAACAACGTCACGTCTGAAAATGAAATTAAACATTATTATTATTAAGCCAATACTTTTGTCTTTTATATAAAAAAAAGTGCTAGTGTTAACTATTGAAAAAGGTGAAAAACAATGATGTAATTAATATGAAGTTCTGAAGAGAACAATAGGTTGGAACATCATTATTTCTTGTTATTTGTTTAGCACATCATTGTGACGTATTAAGGAAAGAATTTGCTCTAACAATTTAGTAAATCATTATATGAGTGACGTTGGGGCTGGTTATGGTTAAATTTATGTATTTATGAAGTGTATTTTTTGAGCACAATGGTGACGTCAATCTGACGTTGATGGAACGTGGTGATCATCTCCTGCTTTCTAAACGCTGATGGAATATATTCTTTTTGGTTGAGTTATGACAGACAGTTCAATTGTTAAGTAATGTGAATTCATTTGTATATTGCAAATTTCCAAAGAAATGAAGAACTAGAATTTTAATGGGTTGTATTCAGAAATCAGAGGCGGATTTACCATACAACGTTTTAATAGTCACGGACCAGAAAACCGAAGGGAAAAACTTTCAAGGACAGGGAAGATGCCAGTAAGGTTTATTTGATACCATTACATTGTCAGATTCTAGTTGTTTTGGAAAGGAAATGTAAACTATAAACTCAGTTTTGGACTGTCGAAATCTAAAAAAAATGAGCGTTAAATAATTAACTGTATTAATTTGGTAAGGGCCGGTATAATAGTTTCTCGGACTGGCGGTTGAAACTCACTGCATAAAGCCTAGGGCTGCAAATTTTAGGAGGCGACAAATTTTCAGAAGAAAACAAAAACCCTGACCTTAAATTTAAGTTACTATTCAGTTATCTCTTTAGTGTGACAAAGAGAAACCAGGAAATCACTCAGGTGATATTCAGTAGCGGTTTCTCGTGAAAAGCATAGGATCAATGAATTTTCAAAGAAATATATTATTTTATTATCTTACTTTTCCTATCAAGTACAGTATTTTATTTATGACCTATCCCCGAGGCGTGTTCACAAAAGTGAACTTATAGTGTATACTGTATATCTCAGATACGTTTAACATTATTGATTGAATAGCACTTTAAGCTCCCTTTTAACTAAACAGCACCCACCACTGGTTAGATTCTAGAATTCAGTCTCGAAATCTCTCGATTACTAGGGCAGCATCCTTCTCCCTACCTATTCCACTTCGTAAAAGGAAAAAAGAACTTCCGTTTACCCTACTGCTTATCTACAGGGTACAGGCTGTAAAAAACTTACACGGCAATACAGTATGGCCGGGAATAAAGTATAACGAAAGTGGTCAACACTGTGCAGTGTCAGTGTGACTTTAGTTCTTGCAGAGAACAGATGTAGTGAAAGGGGATCCAGAATGGCCTTTAGTGTTTGTGAGAAGGTTGTTGTGGAGTATTATTTCCGCTCATACGGAAGTAACCGAGGAGGTGGGCGGATCGTGAAAGTTGTTTAGAACTTGTTCGAGTTAGAATACTACAAACTTCCTCCAACAAAGCGTACAGTGATGTCACTAGTTACAAAGTTCCGTCAAACGAAGTCAGTGCTGTGCCAACAGAAAAAAATGCTCAGGAAGAAAGCAATCAGACACTAAAACCTGTGTTTTTAACACACAATAATTTCAGCAAGACGGAACCACTCCACACACCGCTAGTGAACTCTTACAGCTTCTACAACATCACTTTCAAGTCCGAATAATCTCAATGCAAACAGACTATCCGTGTCCTGTCTACTCACCTGATCTCACTCCGTCTGATGTTTATTTGTGGTCGGTGGTTTGAATCAACTGTTCTTATACGCGGATGATGTAGATTTAATATTGGACGACATAGATGCACTACAAAGCAACACCGATGTCTTAGTAGAAGCGTGCGATGAGATAGGTCTACAGCTAAACATAGATAAAACAAAATGCATGATAACAAGCCGAAACACAGGGAATGAAGGAAATAAAAACATAAGAATTAGGGATGAGGTCATAGAGAAAGTAAACAAATTTAAATACTTGGGAACATATGTAACAAGCAAAAATGAGGTCACGGAAGAAATAAAAAGCCGGTTAGTATCGGGCAACGCTTGTTTGTTTTCAGTCCAGAAACTCCTAACCTCGCGATTAATATCAAGGAAATTGAAATTGAAAATATACAGAACGGTTATTCTGCCGGTAATACTTACTTTACGGTAGCGAAAGTTGTAGTACAAACCTAGCAGATGAGCATAAATTACGTGTGTTTGAAAATAAGGTTTTGAGAAAGATATACGGGATGAGATGACTGGAGAATGGAGGAGACTGCATAATGAAGAACTTCACGAACTGTACGACTCACCCGATGTTGTAAAAAATAATGAAGTTACGACGACTAAGATGAGCAGGCCATGCTGAATGCTAAATTTAGATAGTCTGAAGTCTGAATGCTAAATTCAGATATCGATCTTTGTTTGTGTTAAATAAAAAAAAACAAAAAAACCGACAACTTATAACTGAATTTACGATGCAGAAGAAGAAAATAATTAACTATGATCCTCGTTGTTTTCTTTCCTTTTTTTTTTTAGTATTTCCATCAGTTGCTTGCTGAGATAAAAAGAAAATAGTAATGTATCATTGTTCTGTGTACGCCCATCAGGAGATATCTTTACATCACTTTTGAATCTTTGCTCAATTCATGCAAAGACTAATCTTTTCCTGTTATTGTGGCAACTGCTTTTGTGTGTGTGTAAACATCTTACATTCACAATGACAACCACCCACATACTTCCCCAAGTACTGTAGATATGTATAAAATTGACAAATCGTGAGAAGGAGAAGCATTTTTCCATGGCATCATTCACACGTGCTGAAATCCCACGCATTTCTTTCTTTCCTTTATTTTTTCTCGTAATGTTAATCATCGATCTTTACTGGTGATAAAACTCTTGTTTTACTGAATCATTCATTCATTCTGATCTCTTCTGTTCTTTCTACTACTATAGAAGTTTCCAAATATAAAGCGTTTTCGTGAACAACGTTGCCACTTTTTCAGCCCTTGCTCCTTCACAGACTATTATTGGTCATGTATTGTGAGAATACAAATTGACAACATTGGATCTACATGATTAAACCGAGTTGAATGGCTTTTCAAGGTCAGATTGCTTTTTCTACTTGGAAAACATTTTGCTAAAAGACTACGTGCATATGTGTGTGTTGGTTATTAGTAACACTGACGAAGAGACCTGGGTTCAAAGTTCAAACCCTGAAATGAAGAAAAAAAAGAAGATTCAGAAAGTTGACGGCAGGTGTCGTAACAGGTTTATCTGACTTTCGAGATTGGAGTGCCCTACTTCCTAATTCAAGTAATTCCTTAATTAGTCTCACAATGTTGGTCCAACACCGAAATTGACAGTTCTTTAGCGGGAATCGAGCCTAGGACTGCTCACGCCGTACATGACTGCGAAAAAAAAAAACCCTCTCGAAAGTTACTACTTATTATTTTCTCATAAATTAAAATAATGTCCCAAAAATCTCACTTCATGTAAAACAATTTCAAATGTGCACATGAAAGGGAGACATATAGTATCATATGTTTTAACGATATAAGAAAATATGCCAAAGAACTAATTTTCTAGAAAATTTTGCTCTACCATACTTTTTTTAAATGTCAGATGTATGTAGTCGTGGCAGCATGTCTTGCAATAACTTCAGATACCATTTACCACCAAAAATGAGGCGAAGAACTTGTGAAGGGTCTTCCTCCTTACGAATCCCTTGCTTTCTCAGTCGGTAGAGCAATTTGAAATATATACTAATACTTATCGAAGTAGGTTCTTTACTTTTTTCAGTACCTGGTACATCCGTATAACAATAATCAAACCTGCAAGAGTTGCCAACGTGCCCGTGTTCCCCGACTAGTCGGTGTCGGGCGTGCTATGGATGACATGGGGAAGCTCCGGCAGGTGATGATTAATTATGGGCATCAATTAAAGTAGACGATTAGTCCAAAGATATTTATTTTCATAGTACATGAAACAAATCACTCCAGACTTTATAATGAAGAATAAAATTAATTTTATGCAATATATTAAGCTTCTGACTCAGTTTTTTTTTTACAAGCTAGTCCCTGATGGGGACTAGCACCTGATGAGAGGGTTACGCCCTCTTTGCAGGTAGGGATTGTTAAGGGGAAATCTGGAAGTTTTGGAAAGGGTAGGTGGGCTATGAGGTTCTAGAGAACTTTGGTATCCTTTATTTATCCAAACTTTATCATGGACATTATAACCTTTTGCTCATAATCATTAATCTTGGTTCATACATAATTTTAAATCGGTGACAATGAGATGGGTGATGGACATGAAGTGCTAGAGACGTCACAACACATAGAAGACAGGCGATTGATATTCTTCTTGCTTAGGGGCGACTCTAAGCATAATGGGAGACAGATGGGCCCTACATTTAACATTGATGGATACTTTGTGGAAGATGGATATGAGAGGTGAATGAATTACATGAGTGATGAAAGGTAATGTGCAACGGGTTTACTCAGGATTGAGAGGAGGTGAGACTGTAAAGTAGACATAAGGTCCGGAATATGTTGCTTGAAATTGGACTTTGAATATTTCGGAGGCTGCATGTTGAACTTTGTTGAGGATAGTTTCTCTGCCAAAAGGATAGATGTTTTGGAATGTTAAGGTGAAGAAGGTGAGAAGCTGTTCAATGGTGATGGGTGGGAAGACTGAAGTATTGGGAAGTGGAGATGGCTGCTCGGGAAGTCGAAGCGGAACGGTGAAGGCAGGGGTTTCTGGATTCGCATTTGGGCGGTTTTTACATTTATAGGAGAAAGTAGGGTGAGGTTCGTTGCATTGGTTGCATTTCGGTGGTAATTGGTGATTAGTGCAAGCTTTTAGTTGGATGAGGGTCAGAACAGTAGCTACAGACAGGTTGGTTGGGACAGTGTTTGTTTTCATGATCGTTGTGTAACAATCAGCAGAATTTATCATGAAATACTCGTATGCCGATTAATTTTGGTTATTGTCTCATCATGGATTTGTTCTTTAATTCTGTATATGCAAATCAGAAGATGCATTTCCTTTTAAATAAAGTACTCCATGTACAGAGGAAAGGTCCTCATATTCATTTCTACACCCCGTTCCTTTCTTTTTTTAAAGCCTCTACAGAACAGAGACAGCCTGACCAGTTTCCAAGAATATGTTTTGAGCTGAGCTTACAAAGAAGCCATTACTGACACAAGGTGCTAAAAGGTACTGTACCACACAAGCAGTTTTGGAAAGAGAAGACAATTCAAGCTATCATAAAAGCTGCATGAGACCTCCGTCTCCAAATCTGGAGTCAAGCAGCGACAGCTTGGCTAGGACTTCACTAGGACCCATTATTGGTGAAATCCAAAAAGTCACGTACGACGAATTTAACTGTTGAAGGAATGAGCAACGGATTTTTAGAGAAGCGACGCTTGAATAGAAAGAACAACATGAGGAGCGAATCGAAAAAGAGAATTTCAAATTTTTGGAAAGAAAGAAAGAGGTCACGAGCATTTTTTTAGAAAGAAGAATGAATTGGACAGTCAGTGCAGTTTTGGGAGCCAACACCTAACATCACAAGTGAGCACGGTTCGTTGTGACTGGAATAGTTGACATACCTCTCGCGATATTTTTTATTTGTGTGCCAAACTCTAGTAAGTAAACATGCGCAGATAAACGCCGACGTGTGCTCCCAAAGTTTGAGTTACCTTTTTCGCGCATACTATCTCTTCGATCGCTTCCTCATTACTATTCAAAGTTACAATATGTTGTGTGTCTCTCCGTGCCCTTCCCGAAGCAATGTGCTTCGGTATGAGACAGATATTCGTGACAGTGTGATTAAGAACGTGTCAGTGCTGTGTGCTGTGTGTCGCCACTGCGATTGCGTCGTATTACTCAAATGCAACAGTCCTCAACTGACGCTGCGAGGATGGAACCCAAGGCATCAAGGTACTGAGAGCCCACCATCGCCGACAGCATCAGACCAGGTAGGGTGTATGAAATCCTTTTTAGGTATACCAATTATCAATCACAAGGCCAGAAGAAGAAAAACACTTCAAGTTTCGTTCTGAAAAACAGCCTGAACTCGTCAGTAAGGGGAATCCCATCCAACACCGGAGAAAAGTAAGGAACTATATATATCCCTTTTTTTTTAACAACCTTATTCCCCCCCCCTCGTCTACATTGATCTGTGAAGGGTGGCGAACCTCACCACCGAATTACCTGTAAAGTAACTGACTGAATGACGAAACTATTCTTTTCATCCGCATAAATAGTGACTTTGGAAGGTACCATTACTTTAAGGTCAGCATCGCCACTGAACTTCTATGGTCTCTTTTATTTTATATATCTAAACGTACCTTTCATAAAAATCAAAAACTTCTAGAATAAACTTGAGAAACCGAAAATCAAAATTGTGAGTTCCAATAATTTCTGTTTTCCGCCGCCAGTGTGATTGTTTAAATGAGTGAAACCAATCAAAATACAATGAAATGTCTGTACTTGTCAACATTGCCTGCCGTGCCATGGATTTCAGTCATGAAACTTGAGAAGAACATTTTTTTAAACGTAATATTGTAATAGCATGAGAGTCAATTTGGCAGCAGCGGCAACATCTGTATATTTTCTTAGTTGTAGTATCCGTTTGTGTTGATAGCATCGATCGTCCCCAGCTATTTCACTTCTGTATTTGTATTTAATCCTTGATATTTTGTATTGATATCGTGTATCATTTTTGCACTGTTTGTCATCTGTTGGTCTGAAAGGAAAAGCTGAGTGTGACCCAGTTTCGAAGAATGCGTTCTGTTCATGTAAAGCACCTCAAAGTCCGCTACTAATAGTCTGTTGGGCTCTGCCCACTTTTCCATTGTACCCATGACTCTCGGTAAAGTACTTTATATATATCTATTCACAACAGGACCCGTCGTTTTCCTTTTTATTATCGAGGTCCTCTAAGTTCCGAGAACAGATGCAGACATCACGATATTTTCTTTTTTTTTTCGGGTAATTTATCTATTGTGTCATTAGATCAATGTGAGTTATATATGTACCGAATATTCCTGGCCAGCGATATTCGAATCTAACCTAGTTTTTAAGAGATATCATTATGCCATCGTATTCCTAGTTCTAAGTGTAGTAGAATCTATAGTAGTATTTCATAATGTATGGCTCGTAGTGTAGTTATAAGTTGATGTTTAGGTATTTATGTGTCTTTATGTTTATTTGTGTCTGTCAACGGCTGACAGCTATCAATACGCGAATAGTAAAACCAAAAAGTGAAAAAAAAATACTATCTGTTCACTCTTTCTACTTTCATTCTTTTTTTTCTCTCCCGCATAAACAATTCCTCATTTTAATTCATCAGAACTCTTCACATCTTCCTTCCCATTTTTTGTTAGTTAAGAGTAATATTTCATAGTGCTCCGTCGATAATAAACAAAAACAATTACGTAACGTTACACATCCAATTAAATGGTATAAAACTGTAAACGCTAGCGTAAAATGGCCCTCAGCGGCGCTATCTTTTGTAAGTGCTCAGCAAAAATGTAAATGGTCAAATTTTAGTGAGTCCTGGTTAGTCCTCCTCTAGCTACAAAGAGCTGTATGTACTTTGCTGCATGTAATCTAAAACGGCTTCGGCCGCATCTCTGTGAAAATCAAAGAGCAAAAGAAAAGGGAGAGTAATTTGTAAGCTATTGTCATTTGCGTGAATTTTGCTGCTCCCGGAAATCAGTTACTTGAATCATTCTGTATAAAAGAAAACAAAAACATAACTTTCATGTAAGTAACGTCCATCTAACGATATTTTCTTTTGTACTAGCCTTCTTTTTTTTCTGAGATTGTGACTAGTGCTAGGAAGGAGGAGAGACAGGTCACTAATACTATTTTCCACATGTTCAACTACTTTCCCGTGTTCAAAATTTATAACAGGTCAAAACATTACTGTAATTCCTAAATCAACCGAGGGATCACATCTCTTTGGCGCTTCTCTGTGTTGTTAAGTTTTCATTAGATTTCATTAAGTTTTTCATAAAGTTTATTATTGTTATCCAAAGCACCTATTTCATTTCAATGTAATACACCATCCTAGTTTCTTTTTTTTTATTTTTCATACCTCGACGTGAGTGTAATTTTTAATTTTACTATCCATATAAGTTTTAGAATGTTCTTTTACAGCCTTAGAAGGCAGGAAGTTTTCACATTAGAGATATTTCTTAGGAACGGCTTTGCTTGGCTCCCATCATCCGCGTATTTAGTTCTATCTCCGGACGTGCCCATTTGGCACTTTTGCAGGACGTTCGTCTGGTCGGGTGGAAGCAGAATGCACTGCATTTGAGCTTCTGCATGGGGAGATGATGCTGGTGGCCAGGCGAAATCGTTCCGGTATCCAATTTAAAATGCATAACTACTGGTACCGCCGCAGGTGCCCAGAGCGAAAATCTTTATCGGCTTTCGTACGAACCTCTGTCTGAGTTGTCTTCCTTTCCCATAGTTTTTTTTTTATTCGAAGATAACCTGCTTCCCAACATTCCTATCCTACCTTTCGATCACCTTCCTATAAACTCTGGAGCCGTCAGGGAAGTGTGATTCGAACCTAAGCCAAATTTATTGAATCCATCGAAATCCATTTATTGCCGGTTGCGAGTGCTTGTCTCACAAGCACAAGCAGTGGTTATAAATTAAATGACGCCTTTCCGAACAGCGACCCGAAAATTCAATAAATTTTGCTTAAAATTTATTAACTTTTGATACGAGTAAGATAAATAATTCAACCATAGTGCTAAAATAAACATTTCAGTGATATATATAGAATAAATCCAGATCAAATTGAGCCTATTGCTTTAGTTCTATTTAATTAACAAATAAAATAGTTCATTGGGAGGCCTTTAATTGCATAAATAGTTTGAAATAAAACAATTAATGCACATAAAAATGTCTAAATTATGAGATAGGTAATTAAAAAAAAAAATCATTGATTTTTTGGTTTCGCTAAACAAATGCCAT
>JAGDQP010024395.1:0-28006 GCA_022664845.1 Lepisma saccharinum | reverse complement strand
CATCACTGCCAACGATTATGTCGCAATTTTAGGAGACCACTTGCATCCTATGGTCCGGATGTTGTTCCCGGACAATGACGCCATATTCCAGGATGATAATGCACCCATTCACACAGCTGGAGTTGTTGCAGCGTGGTTTGAGGAACATCGGGATGAAGTTCAACACCTCCCCTGGCCCGCCCAATCCCCACATCTCAACATAATTGAACATCTGTGGTCCATCTTGGAAACACGACTCCGGCGACGATTTCCACCTCCATCCTCTCTCACAGAACTGGCCGATGCCCTGCACGAGGAATGGTGTAATATTCCACTTGCTACCATTCACGACCTCTATGCCTCCATCCCACGTCGCATCAAGGCTGTTCTGAAGGCAAAAGTGGCCCGACACCATATTAATCTGGTAAGTTGCACTTTCGTTCAGGTGTTTCCATTATTCTGATAAGCATCTGTACATGTATATGTACTTGAAAATGTAAATCCTTTTATGTTAGATTTAAAGGTTGTTTTATTTTTTTCCTCAGAGTACGTGAAAAATAGATATATAAAAGTGTAGAAACATTGAAGTATTGGTTCGGTGAGAGGCAAGTCTCCGATTACACGTATGGCAATAGTGCTGTTACCGCCCATAAAATTCATTTTATCATTTATTTAACACGTATGGCAAGTCTTCAGACAAGAAACATTGACTCGTAAGCTGTGCTATCCAATCCATCATTAGGTGCAATGCTGAAGAAGAGGATCGTGTCAAGGTGAACCATGAAGAGCATAACACTGCGAATGCCTTTCCTTATGAGTTTTAGCTGGGGCATTCGACACGCCTTATGGCGAATAACATTGACATCGCATTTGGAGAAGGTATGGCTAATAAACGCATCGTAAGGTGTTGTTTGTATGGTGGTCAATTATTGGAATGATTCATCATGTCGTCCTTTGTCGTAGCAAAACTATCACCGTGGATCGTTCAGAGTTAAACTGAAGGAAATGTTCCTTCGGCTTGTCCTCAGTTATCCAACAGTGGCGAACAAACACGGCTTCCTTGTGTTGCGCACAAGAAACGTACATACGTAGCACACAAGTCTGTGTAGACTCTCAGTGAGTTGCAATATGAAACTCTTTTTCACCCAACATATTTCCCGGACTTATCTTACACTGATAATCGTCTCTTCCGCCATCTTGGATAGTATATTGGCCAAACAAAAATTCGATGATGACAGTGAGGTCTGATTTGCAGTTAACAACTTTTTCACATCAAAGAATCGAGACTTCTTCGACGAGGGAAACTACTTACATTAACCTGCTATTGCTGATTTCACCTACTTGCATTTTAAGTAACACATTTCCAGGATACTTGAATTGGACAAACCCAAAGTTCTGTCACTATTGTTGTGTACATTTCAAATTTGGAACATTGAAGAAACATTGATAAACTAAATAGTTTTTATTTTCTTCAAGACCACGAGTGAAACATTGATATTTATTACATGATGATAATTGATAATATCAAACTTAGTAATACTCTTTCTTCATTTATAAAATTCTATTAAGCAAAAGTAAAATAAAATAAGTACAGCTATACCCATGTCGTGAAAATTAACTTACTTTTAACCACCTGAAGCATAAATTTAAAAATAGTTTAGGTTCGCATCTCGATGGTTTCACGTAAAATAGCAGGTTCAAGTACAAGTTATTCCTAAAACTTGTTGTCTGCGTAAATAGATAGAACACTATTGCGTATAATCTTAGATATAAATTTGCCAACTACACTTAGATACTATATAGTAACAGAGCACTTCTGAATTAAGAATATAGCGAGCTGAGTTTCGTGTAAATACTTCAGAAAACTGGCCGGATCTTTTGTAGTTTCCACCGTTTCTGTAATTACAAATTTCTCGCATGATACTATAAATATGATTATTAGTTAACGAAAGTTTCTACACTGCAAAAAGTGCATCGTAAGCATCTTTTGTACAGTTCAACTGAAGTGACTTTTGATCGTTTCTGCATATACTTTTTTATTAACTCTTTTATCACTCTTTTAACATTTTTGGTACAATTTTACAAACAGGTGAAAGTGTATCAATAAGTGGTTTAGATAACCTAGCCAGGATAAAACCCTGGTTGTCAAGGGTGATAAACTAATGCTTTTTACACTCTGGGCTGGAAGACTGCAGTAAATTTGTAACTTTTGTTACTATATTGTGAAGATGTACGTTAGAATATGGCAGAGCCAGAGTTCATCAGAATATATTGTGAACAAAAGGTGTATGACATGTGTTTAGAAAGTAATACTGAAAAACAAAACGTGGAAAAGTACGTGTAAATCGCTTTCAGAAGGACATGATAAATGCATCAGATCTTTGTACACATCAATGAGATGTTTTGAATACAGAATTAAGAGAATTTCAGAAATTGTGTCAATACGTTTAAAATAATTGTATTTTTTACAACGGTCTTTTTGGAAAAGAAACTCAATTTTCCAATTAAGAGGAGTTTTAAGAGCTTTACAATGTATCTATGATATATTACTTTATTATAAGTAACAACTTTATTAGTAATTCTTTTAATTGTCGTTTCCAACTGTCTTTATTACTGTTTTTTTTTTAAACAGAAGCCATAAGTTTTTTTCACGGATTCACCTTTGGACGGGGTTATTTTTTGTAAGCTCCAGAAAGTCTATTTTAGAAATAAGGGATATGTGTTTTAAACTCTTTAAGAATAGTTTCATATGTTTAGATATGTTTCGAATAATTAATCTGTTTTGAAACACGATCATTTCAAAACTGCAGAAGTAGTGTTATTTGTTCCTGTTCCTAGTTTTGTCCTGAAACACGGTTTGTGGACAACGAACACGTGTGGTTAAATAATTTGAGATGCTTCTGAAACCACTACATCACTTCGCTATTTCTGTCCATTAACAATAGATTACTCTTGTGTTGTGGTTGGATTTGTCATGTACGTGTCTTCTCAATCCTGAATTAAAAGTAAACCCTTTGCAGATACATGTGTTGCGGTTTTCAACATCGTTCAAACATGCGATTTTGTAATACTATAAACCAACCTTTCCTTTCTTTTTCCTCTGGGTTTTTACCATACTTTATTTAATGCTAGAATGGATTGAGAAATTATCTCTATAAGTGATAGAAGAAATATTACGTAGTTCCTAATGATTCTAAAAGGAGCGCATCATCTTGAGTGATGAACAAGAGAAAAGGCAACAACTGGAAATACTTGAAACAGTGCGCTTCAAACAGTGCGTTAAAATAAAATATTTTGTCTTAAGAAAAGAATTAAGAAGTGTTTGTGAACTCGATAGCAAAGTTTCATTCTTTAAGCAAACTTTTTCAACGTAAGTACAAGAAACACTATAGAAATAACACAAAAGAGTAAGAGAAAGAGAGAGACAGAAAGAAAAAGAGAGAGAGAAAGATGAGAATAAGCAAATAGATGAAGCATATATCACAGCGCGAAAATTTATCACCCCTATCATGAAGACAATGACGAAAGAAAAACTGCGAGAAAGAACCAGTTGGGACCACAGTGAACAGATGGCAACGCATGTTTCATGCTAAATCTAAGTGAAAATGTGAATATGTCAACCAGAAATACCAAAAGCTGATAGGATTTATTAAAAATCCCGAGAGAGAAAATGATCGTTTCTTGAATTTTAAATCGAAATTCAGAAATGGAAATTTCCGACATTTAATATTTTATTGTGGTTTCCAAAATGTTGGATGAGGTTATGAAAAGGACTGTAATGAGCATGTACTTTCACCGTGTCTAGTACTCATAAATTTTGAAAAACTTCTTCGGCATGGTCTTTTTCTCCATCAGTTCGAAAATGAATGCAGGCATCGAAGATGTATTCTGCCAAGCATATACTCGACTGCCATATCTGTCATTAGACTACACCACGAGAGTGGAAACTACAAGGTGAGACATGGGATAAGGCAGGAATATTCAGTATCTTCAAAATTACTTTCTGGTGTTGTGGAGTAAGTGTTCAAAAATTTAAACTCGAACGAACTTGCAATCGAATTTAATGGCGCATACCTTAATCACCTTAGATTGGCCGATGGAATAATCCTGTCTGCTTCAAGTACAGAAGAACTACACACCAGAATGAAAAAATAGGAATGGGAGTTTGAAAATAGGATTTAAAATGAACTTGCAATGCCTGTCTCTCACCTATGTTTATGTACGAGTGCGAAATGTGGACTTTGATTGCTCAAACGGCTCAAACATTAAGAGTCACGCAAAGAACAATGGAGGGATGGATGCTAAGATTAACTAGGACTGATACGAAGACAAATGGATGAATTCGTTCTTAAACAAAGGTAGAAAATTTGGTCAAGACTGTGAAGAAGATGAACTGAAAAGGGACTGATCACATAGCTAGATGAACAGATGACAATGGTCAAGAAATGTTCTACATTGGTTTCCTAGAGAAATTAAACGGCCTATAAGACAACCAAATGCAATATGGATAGATGAAATCATGTATTTGTAGAAGCTACATGATGAGGACAGCAGCTGACAGAGATCTGTGGGGCAGGTCTTCATCGATGTTCTTTTAATATATTTATCCATTCCACAACATCATTCTTTCTAATGATATGTATATTAAACCACATTAGTAAAAGAATTTTGGAGGATGTTGGAGGATCAGTGGGGAAAACTATTAGCCTTTTTTTTTTTTTATTAATTTCATGCGTATACTGTAGATTCTGGAAGAAATAGAACAACTTTTCCCCTCTCTTATTGAATCTTATCTGCTCTTCTGACTTCTCAAGGCTTAGTTCTGTAATCCAGATTATGTGGAAACACGCTCTAGTATTGAAAAGATAGGCCAACTTTATAATGAATTGCATCACATGGTGCTCTGTGTGCGCTATACTCTCAATAAGGATGCAAATAAGGGTTCCACAGATAATGCATACACACTACAATTGTACATAACTCTGACGATATTTTCATTGAAAACTGTTTTGGGCTGAAATGAAAGAACATATGTGTGAACATAGAATTTAGTCCAATTGTTTTAATGTGTGGGTTTGCTGATCAAGGCACTACTGAAAATTCATCACATCACAGAACATTCGCATGGGATCGCCTCACATTCTCGGACAATTGCAGCCTTCAAGCTGTCCATTGTCTGTAGCTTTTTTCTGTATATTTTATTATTGACGTGCCCCCATTAAAAAGTCCATAGGAGTAAGCAAGGTTAGGGGAACTCGGAGGAAATTTCATACACCCCCCTCCCCCAACTCTCCCTTGGTCAATCCATCTGTTAAGCAAATATTCATCAAGAAATGCCCTAACATCATGATAGAAATGTGGAGGTGCCCCGACCTGTTGCAGGTAAAAAGAAAAAAGAAAAGTAAAAAAGCATAATGCCCAAACAGAGCACAAAAGCTGAGCATGAGAGCTTCGTGTAGCAAATTGAAGTAAATATCACTAGCAAGTGTACCGTCGAGAAACACATGACCATCAATCCACACCACACTGTTAATCCTAGTAGGTTCACATAGCGTTCTTCCGTAACCTAGGGATTATCAAGTTTACAGTATGTGTAATTGTAACGAATTGTACCGTTTATCTTTAAGTTGGCTTCATCAGACCAAACCATGAACGGAAATAATCGCCCTCTTCTCATTGTGTAATGTACCATTCAGAAAATTCAATTTTTTTCTGATAAATCATCGTTCTAACTTTGCACTAACCTCGGAATGTAACATTTATATTTGTTGCATTGTAAAGTGCGATGAATACTCCCTTTCATCAGCTATTTTGACGCACAGATTTTCTCGGGGAACAGACTTATCATTTTGTGACTACTGTTTCTTCTTATTAACTTCCGTTTCCTTCCAGGACGCGATTCTGGACGTCATACCGTAAAACGGGGCTACTTTGACACTGGGGGGTTACTTTGACATAGAGCGGGGCTACTTTGACAGATGAGTGATTCTTCATTTCTGTGAGCGCCGTTGCATACACCTTTATGCATAAGGTTGATACAGTATCTATCAACGAGTCGTAAACCACCTCAGAAAAAGAAAATGAAATGTAAATAGTAAGTACCGTATTTTTTTCTTTCTTTGTTGTTATTTGTCAGTGTTACATTGTTTAATGAACAATGGATAAGGTCCACACAAGAAAGAAACAAATGTCGAAAAATGTTGTTATACCGGTACCATTGTTGTGTTGTAAGAATATTGTTTGATAACGAACGCATTTTTTAGTACAGCCGGCTGAACACTAGGGTTCATTCTTGTCTGCCTTGCTCTTTACAATCAACGGCGCAGTAAGTCCTTCCAAGTCAATAGCACGTGTTGTCTCTAGTACAGTACGGTACCGTAATCTGCGTCGGGACCAGTTAACAGTAAGGAAGAAATTGTGAGGCATTACAAACGAAAGCCAGGTTCCCGGCAGTATCGGAACTACTCCGAGGAGCAGATTCAGCAAGCGCTCGATGCAATCAAGAAGGGGATGTCGCAGGCCGAAGCGAGCAAGACATTCCGAATCCCGCGCACCACATTGCTTAATAAAGTCCACGGTAGGCACATGGGAGAGCCCGAACATCCACCTGTGTTGGAAGAAGTGGAGGAGCAAATGCTTGCCAAGTCCCTAACTACGGCAAGCAGTTGGGGCTTTCCAATTACATCCAGCGACATTCGTTACATGACATCCAAGTACGTGGAGAAGCAGGGGCGAGTTGTGGAGCAATGGAAGGAAGGACGAACGTCCCAGGTCCCAACTTCGTGAAGGCGTTCGTTGTAAGGAACAACTTAAGTGAATGATAGGCGACGAACATCAAGGGTGAAAGAGCACGAGTTGGAGAGCCAGAGGTCAAGAAGTTCTTTCAGAACATATCCAGTGTCCTGGAGACTGCTGAACCTAAGAACGTTTTCAACTACGACGAAACCTGTGTCGTGGATGATCCTGGAGCTGTAAATGTTATTGTTCCTCGAGGATGTAGACGTATGGAGCGGGTGGTGGAACAATCCAAAATGTCAACAAGCATACAGGTCTGCGGGTCGGCTGAGGGCAACCTACTGCCACCAATGGTTGTTTAGAAGTCCAAAAATCTCTACCAGAACTGGACAAAAGGAGGCACGCCGTGAACCAAATACGCAAGCAGCCCAAGTGGGTAGTTTGACATGAACTTGTTCGAGACGTGGTTCTTCGATGTTCTTGTCCCACACCTCGACAAGAACACGACCCCGAGTGAGCTTAAGATTGTTATTTTAGACACTCTCGCCAGCAATTTCTCCCCTGCTGTCATTCAGGGAGCCAAGGAGAGGAACATCTACCTGACTGCTCTGCCACCCAACTCGACGCATCTGCTCCAGCCGCTGGACGTGAGCGTGTATGGGCCACTAAAGAAGTGGAAAGCCGTACTGAGCTCATGGCGGAAGGAGACCCGACGAAGCGGATCGATTCCCAAGGAACAGTTTCCTGGTCTACTGTCCCGACTCATGGTTTCACTGGCTCCCACCGTAGGCGAGAACCTGAAGGCAGAATTCCGCGCTACAGGTTTGGTTCCCCTCAACGTTGAAGCTCCCCCTCTCAAAGTTACCCAAAGAGCCCGATAGCACACAGGTCGGGAGAGACATGGACGCAAGTTTCCCGGAGTTTCTTCACGATTACAGAGCGGGACCAAGCACCAGAGCGAGCACGAGCGGAGGGAAGCTAGGGGAAAATATTCTCCTGGAAAGCGGTTGCTCCCACGGGAAGAAGAACTAGAAACTGCGGGACCAGATATGAGGGTGGAAGAAGGAGACGTCGGAGAGCCCTTGTTGACGGAAGAGGTGGTCGTCGAGGAACCAATGGTAGAAGAACTGGAAACCGGACAACCATCACAGCTCCAAAAGAAACTCCGCCAGGGAAAGAAGGCGAAGAAAATAAAAGGGTATGACGAAAACACCTGTGCCATCTGTATGTGTGACTTTCGAAACTACAAGGGCGGAAGAGAGTGGATTCAGTGTGTCAGGTGCGAAATATGGGTGTGTGGGTTTTGTAATAATGGATCCAAAAATACTCAGTATGCTTGTTAAGATTGTGATGTTGACGATTAAGGTTTTCATTCCGTTGTTACATGTAGAGGTATGTTAAAGTAAAGCTTTAAGAAAAACTTGTATAATGGTGTATAATGATGAAAAAAATAAAGATTTCCTGGTTAAAAAGCATACAGCATATATTACACATGACCAAAACAGTGTTTTACACTGGATTTATATTAATTCCATGTTAAAGTAACCCCATACGTCGGGTAATCTTGACATTACGCAGCAAATACATAAGGTGTCAAAGTAACCCCACCCCGGGGGCTACTTTGACAGGTAATTCTTTAGCTTTTTCCGCCAAAACTTACTTGCAGAAACTTAAGTTCAGTAGTGGATGTGATAACCTAGATACCTATTGTTATGATGAGAATAGTGCCATTGACTGGTTGCAGCAAGTGTCCCGTGTACACATCTAAAATAGTACAAAACCTGTCAAAGTAGCCCCGTTTGACGGTACATAATGGAATCTATCTCAAATTTGTCTCTGATGTGGACGATGGTGAGCTGCGTGGTTGAATATTTGTCGAAATATTGAACTAACTGTATTTGCACCTGAATGGCATTTTAAAACTTCTAATATCATTTCAGAACTAACTTTCTCTTCTCAAACAGTAGTGTTCTTCCTTATTTATTTATTGTCCTATTTTTCATAGCAGAGATAAGGCCACAAAGGCCTTCTCTTACACTCAGCTATGTACATATATAATCTATACAAGCAGTCAACTTAATATAATGGATAATAATTAAGAGAGAAGAATAAACACTAAGTTAGTACACATAACTACATAAAGGAAAAATCAGATACACATACAAACACACACACCTACATCTTAAAATTTTAGACCATTGTTGCACTTCAGTTGAATTAAAAAAAAAACACGTTGATAGTTTTTGTGTATGCAGTACGAAAAGCATTGTGTGTGTGAGATTTTTCACAACGTGTCCTTGACCTAATACTACAAAGCTCTTTCGATACGTCTGTTGTATATTTATTTGACAAAATGTTTACTTTTAGTAAGGGAAAAATAATACTATTTACTAACTAAATTGTTACCAAATAATTTCTTCACCAATACCTTTGTAAAGGTGTGTAATATCATGTACTAAAAAGTTGAAGTTCAAATCGCGTGGGAAACCCTGAAAAAAATTCTGCTTAAGTTAGGTTACGGGTTATTTCGAACCCATTTTAGGCAGGTTATGTCACACATAGTTTCCGATGTTGATTAAATTCGGCACATTGATTCTTGATAGCATTCTTAGTATAAATTCCAATTTATAGGTTTCTAGGCCACCTGTACCCAGAGCTACAGCGCTTCAAAGTTTGGCATGTTGTATCCTCAAATGTTGTCGAGACCGACATATTACGGAATTTCACACCCATTTGAATTGTATTTTTTAAAGTCATGCTTTATGAATTGTAAAAGACAAGATTAGGTGTTTCTGATGTAAAATTAATCATAGAATCCAAATTTGATAAAATTCTGGTAGAGTCAGTAGTTTTTGATATAACGGTTTATGGTTGCGAAAAATCTAGTTTCTGAAATGGTGTTCATTTTGCAACATGATATTGTGTACTGTGTATATCTTAAAAGAAACACCAGATACAGATATGAGATTTACACCATTCGAAAGAAAAGAAAAATTTCTATAGAATGATGTAATAAAAGCAGTAGATTCTCTGTGGAAAATTTATCTCCAAAGCACTTTTCTGTTTTACCTCATTATACCAGGTGTATGCATAAGATTTTGCCGGTTTTTGTGGTAAAGAAAACACGTAATTTTGAAGGGAAATTAATTTTGTTTGATTCAAAATATTGGCCATCGGCTTCTACACATTTCGCCCATCTTTCAGGTAATTGATGCATACCATGTCAGAAAAACTGCTTGTCTTTTGTGGCAAACCATTTGTCAAGCCATTTTCCAACGTCTTCGAAATTGTTGAAGTGCTGCTCTGCGAGCGCGTGCCCCATTGATGCGAAGAGGTGATAGTCAGATGGCGCCAGGTCTGGGGATTACGGCGGGTGCGGAAGGATGTCCCATCCAAGCGATTTCAAGGTGTCTGTCACTGGTTCTGCTGTGTGAGACGGCGCATTGTTGTGTAACACAATCACTTTGCCATGTCTTCGGGCCCATTCCGGTTGTCGTTCGATCAATGCTTGATTTAAATTAATCATTTGTTGGCGATAGCGTTCTGCATTAACGGTTTCGCCAGGCTTCAAGAGTTCATAATACAGAATACTGCTCTGGTCCCACTAGACACAGAGCATGGTCTTCTTGCCGAAGCGATTTGGCCTTGGTGTTGAAGGACCGGCTTCGCCAGGTGAAAGCCACGATTTTTTCCGCTTCGGGTTTTCAAAATAAATTCATTTTTCGTCCCCCGTCACAATTCGATACAAAAAGGATTTTCTTTTGTAGCGTTGAAGCAGCATTTCACAAGTGACTTTGCGATTTTCCATTTGACGTTCATTCAAATCGTGTGAGACCCATTTACCCAGTTTATTGATCTTCCTCATTACTCGTAAACGTCTACTGATTGTTTCTTGTGACACATTTAATGCTTTTGCCAATTGCTGTTAAGTTTGAGTTGGGTCATCCTCCAATAGCACCTGCAATTGCTCGTTTTCCCACTTTTGTGGTGTACCAGAGCGCGCACTGTCTTTCACATTGAAATCACCACTTTTAAATTGTCGAAACCATGTCTCACATGTTTTAATCGATGGAGCGTGTTCACCATATGTTTCTACCAGCACACGATGACTTTCAACAGCCTTTTTCATTTGATCGAATAAGAAAAGCAATGCGTGCCACAAATGTTCTTTTTCAGGTACAAACTTCTACATGATCACTGAACTATTAAAAAAAAACGCTAGTGTTTGGCGGACTCAACTTGTGTGTGTTTGTAGTTTAATGTCAGACGAGCAAAATGACGTGTGTCAAATGAATACGCTGCGTACTTTTCGCTGGCGCCATCTCTTAGGTAAACCGGAAACTACTTGTGCATACACCTGGTATATAATGGTGTGGACATCGCAACATAATAACATTAATATCCCAGGAGGAACACCAGATGCAGATATGAGACATACAATTTTATAGAAAATTTTCTTCTCTTTTGAATGGTGTAAGTCTCATATCTGTATCTGGTGTTCCTCCTGGGATATTAATGTTATTATGTTGCGATGTCCACACCATTATATATAATGAGGTAAAACAGAAAAGTGCTTTGGAGATAAAGTTTACACAGAGAACCTACTGCTTTTATTACATCATTCCATAGAAAATTTTCTTCTCTTTCGAATGGTGTAAATCCCATATCTGTACCTGGTGTTTTTATTGAGATATTCACAGTATTATGTTGCAAGATGAATACTATTTCAGAAACTGGATTTTTCGCAATCATAAACCGATATATCAAAACCTATTGGCTCTGCCACAATGTTATCAAATTTGGATTCTATGGTGAATTTTACATCAGAAACACCTAATCTTGTCTTCTACAATCCATAAAAGCATGGCTTGAAAAAATAAAATTCAGATTGGTGTGAAATTCCGTAAAATGTCGGTCTCGACAACATTCGAGGATACAACATGCCAAACTTTGAAGCGCTGTAACTCTAGGTAAGGTGGCTTAGAAACCTATAAATTGGAATTTGTACTAAGAATGCTATCAAGAATCAATGTGCCAAATTTAATCAAAATCGGAAACTATGCGTAACCTGCCTTAAATGGGTTCAAAATAACCCGTATCCTAGCTTAAGCAGGATTTTTTCAGGGTTTCCCACGCGAGTTGAACTTTAACTTTTTAGTACATGTTATTACACATATTTACAAAGGTATTGGTGAAGAAATTATTTGGTAACAATTTAGTTGGCAGATTTGTGGAATATCTCATAAAATTCCCTTACTATTATTATTAATTATTTATTATTCATATTATTAATTATTTATTATTCATATTATTAATTATTTATTATTCATATTATTAATTATTTCAACTTTTGATGGATTGAAATTAAAATATATTGGATAATGGGTCTTCTTCCTGACAAACCAAAATATAGTATCCCTACAATATATCCTACAATTCATAAAACCGACGAAGTAAGATTTCATTCTATTTAAGCTGAGCTTTTCAAAAGTTACAGTACAAATAACTGTATTGTATTAATAATCCCAAATATTTCATAAATTTAAAACGTTGTTAGTAAATTTTTATTTCAGTAGTGCTCTAGTAATCTTATAATAATCTTCTGCACCCTTCCCTTGAAGACACCGTTGTACTGGTATCTTGTCATCATACAAGGTACTACTAACTGTCGATACTTTCCATGTCTGTAGCTGTTAAGTCTATCAGTAGAATGAAAGGAATTGGTCAATAATATGCCTTGGGTATTGTCATGACGATATATGAATAAACATTTCACCATATTAACCTAATTCAAAGAATCACACAAGCAGAATGGATGTAGTAATTATTTGTAATGCACTAATTAAGATATTTTTTGGAAGTTATTAGATATTTGATACGAACCACTACACTGATGAAATCTGACTACTGATCTACTTGAATGAATGAACTTATTGATGCTTTTGATTTTTACTGCTCAATTTCGTGGTGTAATGAAATATAGCTTATTGGATATGAATTTCTACCTTCCTCAATCCGTGTATATTAAGCTAGAAGATGTAAAGACGGCAATTCTAGTAGAAGTTATGACACGATTAACTATGGTGTGCGCGGTTTTAGTTTTAATCTGCACGCCCTAATACCTATAGTCTAATCGTATTGTCGAATTCAGTATCTACCAACATAATATCTATTTAGAAACATGTAAATATGTTTATTTCAATAGAACAGGAAAATAACTTCCGAAAGGGTTTTGACTTGTTCGTCTCAATGCTTTAATATTTTAACTATTAGAGGGGTCGTTAACAAGACAAGCCAAGAATAAACCCTCTGAATGTAACTAGAGGTGGCTTCAATTTTGGTTAATGTGATAGTTTTCCGATGGAAGTAGCCTTATATGGGAGTAAAATGGTAATTGGTACTAAGCTGTTTAGCGAAACTCACTTTGATTAATTGACAGTGAGACAAACTCAGATCTGTGTAACGTTTTACACGGATTTCTTTGAAACACAACCAGAACAAAACTGAATGGGAGAAGTGGTTGCTCCATTTAATTGATTTTCTGCATGTAGTGATAAAGAGATATATTAAGTGTTCGTGAGAAAACCACTGACATGGACCTTGGTTTAATCCCTCTCAGTAACACCAGTTAAGAATTTTGAACTTCTTTCTTATGACATGGACGAATTGGTTGTTTACAAGTACGCACGTATTGAACATGAAAATGACCTTGAAAATTTAGTATGTGCTCATTACCTAACGGTTTTCGTTAGTTATGCATGTAATCTTTTCTGTATTTAACCCTTAACTTGTGTAGTGGGGTACAGAAATGCCCCACTGAATATATGGAATTAGGCAGTTCACAAATATGTTAACATATGGAGCTGTCTTCACAGGTATTCTCACGCTCTAGTGCGATGTTGGATATGGCATAGTGAACGGATCCACTCGTTGTCTCTACTTAGTACTACTCTATGATGGGGGCACGAAACTACCCCTCCATACCATATAGGTAAGTGTAACCTTTTTCTTCTGAAAGAAAATCGTACTTTGATTAATTATTCTTCGTATTACATTAAATTGCCTGAAATATAATGGCCATGACCACGTTTAATGCTATTAATGGCTATGTTAAAGGTAAATAGCAAAGTTATGAAGAGATTATATCTGACATTCAATTTGAATCTCTCTGTTCCTACGTTGTAGGCCTATAAGAAGGCAATACTGGGAGACTCTTTGAATGTCACCTTTACGTCCATACGTTAAAATAAGAGAAGACTGCGACCTCTCCAATGATCTGCAACTATTTTACACAAAATTCGAAAGTAATCGAACAAGCACTATGTGTGAGTGGCACTCACAAATATGCGGAAAGATATTTACAACGCAACGGTGTGATTTTGCACCAAATGCAAAGACTGTAAATCTGGTGAAGATTATTCAAATCATGAGAAGGTAACGTTACAGAATGGTCTATCTAGGCTGCTTTTAGTTTGTAGAAGTATGCTCTCAAAGGAATCGAAGCATAAGGCACGTTAGTAAAATTCCGATGTTTATTGTTTAGGCTGGGGTAGTTTAGGTTACCTCAGCAGATCTTAAGTATAACCGTAAACCACTATAGATGCGTTAAGGGTTAAAATTAGCCTGACACTAGATAGTTTACTGTTTTACTAAAGCTTACTAAAAATGTTATATTTCGACAGTACGTAAAATGGTTCAGAATCCATTTTTTAATTGTGTGCTCTATCTTCTTTGGATGAAAGGCAACAACAACCCATCATCGGCTTACTCTGTCTAGGAACTTTCGGGGCATAAATTTATCACTTTGCAGAAAACAAACTATAATCATTAATGTAGTAAGTAAAGATGATATTAAGAAGAATGTTTAAGCGCGGCACAAAATCAATAATTTTGATTTCATTGTGTGTTATTGCAAAATATATGTTAGGTGTCAGCAACAAATATATAAGTTAGGTGTTTAAGATAAATGCCCAAGTTATTAAATTTTCGAGGTGAGTCTGTCGGAGGAGTATGGGCGAATGTACAGCAGTTGGCTGGTTAGAACGTATTGTTGCACTGCGTATCAAAGTCAGATTCGCCTATACTCCTCCGAGTTGTGACAAGTTTGTTCATGGCCTAACAGGAATGTCGTTATTATTGTTGGTTCACAGTCATTGGTAGTCAGTATTTCATAGTGTTAGTATTGCATCCAGGTACATTATCGCTCTTAGTTGTGTGAAAGTTTGTGTGATACTAATAAATAATGGGTGATAATTCCTGATCAAGGAAAAGGCAAAGGCGGCCTGAGAAGTGGAATGTGAACGAGTGTAAGAAGAAAATAAATAGTGGTAAGATTTATGTTTCAAGACAAACTAAAAAGGAGGTTCCTGCTCGTACAATAGGCGATCCTTGTACATGTAAACAGAAGTATTTTACAAACTTGGGGATGGAAATTATCGAACGCAATTTTTGTAATTTTGGGCACATTGGAGACTACAATATCCAAAACTGTCATTTATCTAAGCTTCTGAGTTGGGATGATTGTAAGACTACAAGAGTTAAGAACAGGCTAAGCAGAAAACTTCATACAATTCAATGTTCAGTCTTGGTAAATGGTGAAAAGAAAGCTATCTGTAGACAAGCTTTTCATAGTGTACATGAGATCACAGCTCATCTAGCTTTCTACGATGAGCTAGAAAGGCTGTTTAATTGATTACCGAAGTATAATTCGAAAATTGTGTTGGGTAATTTCAACGCAAAGGTAGGGAGGGAAGAAAAATATAGACCTACTATAGGCAAATAGAGCCTTCACGAAGAGACAAACAACAATGGAGAAAGACTGCGCTGTTTCGAAAACCTACCGGTAAAGAGCACGTACTTTGAACACAAAGACATACACAAATACATATGGGTATATCCGGACGGCAAAACTCTCAACCAGATCGATCACGTATTAGTAGATAGACGAAGACACATCAACATAAAGGACATTAGGTCATTCAGATGAGCGAAAGGTGACACCGACCATCAATTAGTGAACACAAAAGTAATGGAAAAGTTATGCATCGCAAACAGAGAAAGTAAGGGATCAAAACAACTGAAATTCGAAGTTAAACGATTAAATAATCCGCGCATAAAAGCAGATTACCAACTCGAACTCTCAAATAGGTTCGAAATCTTAGCCGACTCGAGTAATAATAATAATGATGATATTATTCATAAAATTGTTGTAAGTAAGATGTGGGACTTAATTCGTGAAACAGGTAAGAGCGCAGCGAAGGAACGTGTAGGTGAGAAGAAACAGCCAAAAAACAAACTTTGGTAAAATTAAGAATGCCTTAAGCTTCATGAGGAACAAAAACAAGCAAGGCAACGATGGCTAAGTAATAAAAGCGAAGCAAATACCAACCACTACAGTAACGGGAAACGAAACGTCACGCGGGGTTCAGAAACAAAAAGCGAGGATATATGCCGCAGCAGATTCAGGAGATCAAGGAAAACGGGAAGACAAATAACATACGAGATCTACAGATGCTTATCAGAATAATGGAAACACCTGTAGTTGGCAACACGTCAGATGTTTGGCAGTGGTGTCGTGGCGACCGCAGCGTCGGACTGCTGGTGGTGGTGTGTTAGGTCGGTCTCCATACTACGTCAGGCGTCGTTGAACAGGAGTGTGCAGTGGCTGCAGCAGACGGAGGTAGTGTAAAATGGGAGACCTCTCAGAGTTTCAAAGAGGGCAAATTGTTGGTGCGCGGTTATGTGGAGTGAGTGTGACGGCAGTGGCTAGTGTGTTAGGTGTGTCGCCAGGGACAGTGTCGAAGGTGATGACGGCCTACACAACACACGGGAAAACCACATCGGGGAAGCGGAACAGTGGGCGGAAGAAAATCATCAGTGACAGGGCACGCCGGGTATTAAAGCGCATTCTCACGCGGAACCGTCGTGCCACTGCGGCGCAAGTGACGGAGGAACTCAATCAGCACCTCCCCCAACCTGTTTCGACAATCACAGTCCGCCGCGAATTACATGACATGAACTTACGGGGTCGTGTTGCACGGGCCAAACCTCTCATCAGGGACCAGAACGCTTTAGCACGCCGCAAATGGTGCCGCGACCATGTAACTTGGACCGTTGACGACTGGAAACGTGTGGTATGGTCGGATGAGTCACCATTCACCCTATTCCAAACCACGGGCCGTGTTTATGTGTGGAGAACGCCCAAAGAAGCGTATGATCTGCAGTGTCTCCGCCCAACTATGAAACATGACGGCGGCACGGTGATGCTGTGGGCCGCAATATCATGGTTTTCATTGGGTCCTGTGGTCACACTTCGCGGACACATCACTGCCAACGATTATGTCGCAATTTTAGGATACCACTTGCATCCTATGGTCCGGATGTTGTTCCCGGAAAATGACGCCATATTCCAGGATGATAATGCACCCATTCACACAGCTGGAGTTGTTGCAGCGTGGTTTGAGGAACATCGGGATGAAGTTCAACACCTCCCCTGGCCCGCCCAATCCCCACATCTCAACATAATTGAACATCTGTGGTCCATCTTGGAAACACGACTCCGGCGACGATTTCCACCTCCATCCTCTCTCACAGAACTGGCCGATGCCCTGCACGAGGAATGGTGTAATATTCCACTTGCTACCATTCACGACCTCTATGCCTCCATCCCACGTCGCATCAAGGCTGTTCTGAAGGCGAAAGGTGGCCCGACACCATATTGATCTGGTAAGTTGCACTTTCGTTCAGGTGTTTCCATTATTCTGATAAGCATCTGTATACAAAGGGGTATACTCGTTAAAAAAAACGTTACCAGCCGAGGTTAGGAATGATTAGAAAAGAACGTGGAGACCTTCAGGCGGATCTGACTAAAATTGTCGATGTGTGGAAAAGTTATTTCGACAAACTTCTTAATGTACACAACGGGGAACAAACAGAGGAATTTGAAATCTATACCACAGAACCGTGGATACCCGAATCTAGAGAGCTCGAAATCGAAATGTCAGTAAAGCAATTGAAAGATTTCAAATCACCAGAAATAGACAATATTCGAGCCGAATTAATTAAAGCGGGAGGAACGGCACTAATCAAGGAACTACAAGTGCTATATGTAGAAAGCAGAAGCTTCCAAAGGAATCGAAAATCTCAATAATATTTCGGGTTTACAAAAAGGGCGATAAATTGGATTGTAATAATTACCGCGGAATCTCGTTACTTCCAGCCTGTTACAAAGTATTAAGTAATATTCTGTTAACACGCCTAAGTGTATACGTAGATGAAATAATTGGAGATCACTCATGTGGATTTAGAAGAAATAGATCCCTTTGGACCAGGTTTTCGCGTTGAGACAATTTTTTTAGATGAAATGGGAATACAGTGGGACTGTTCACCAGCTATTCATTGATATTAAGAAAGCATATGATTCTATCAAAATGGAAAAGTACAATATCCTGATACGATTTGGAATTCCGAAAAAACCGGTTCAGCTAGTGACTGGTTCAGCTACCCCGTGAGTAGAGTATGGAAAGGTAATAATATGTCAAATTGTTTGAAGATTCACAACGGATTGAAACAATTCGATGCCTTGTCCCTACTACTATTTAACTTTGCGCTAGAATATGCGATGTTTAGAATTAAAGAAGAAAAAATGGACTATCATTGAATGGTTTGAATCAACTGTTCGTATACGCGGATGATGTAGATTTAATAGGGGACGATATAGATGCACTACAAAGCAACACCGATACCTTAGTAGAAGCGTGCTATGAGATAGGTCTACAGGTAAACATTAATAAAATACATGATAACAAGCCGAAATACAGAGAATGAAGGAAATAAGAATTAGGGATGAAGTCATAGAGAAAGTAAACAAATTTAAATACTTCGGAGCATACGTAAGAAGCAAAAATGAGGTCACGGAAGAATTAAAAAGTCGCTTAGTATCGGGGAACATACGTTTCTATTCAGTCCAAAATTTTCTAACATCGCGATTAATATCAAGGAAAATGAAATTAAAAATATACAGAACGCTTATTCTGCCGGTAATACTTTACGGTTGCGAAAGTTGTAGTACGGCCTATCAGATAAATTACGTGTGTTTAAGAATGAGATTCTGAGAAACATGTACGAGCCGATATGGGACGAGATGACTGGATAGTGGAGACTGCATAATGAAGAAGGTCTCGGACTGTACAATTCACCAGATGTTGTAAAAATGATGAAATCGCGACGACTGAGTGTCTCGGATGGGGAAAAAATTAAGATTATATTCTATTCAGGTTGGAAGGAGACCATTGGGAAGACCGAGACGTCGTTGGGGGGGGGCAATATTAGAAGGGATCTTCGAGAAGTAGGTATCCGTGATGAAAACTGGTTTGAGGGTGCCCAGAATAAAATCCAATGGCGAACTTTTGTTACTGCGGCGATGAACTTGCGACTTCCATAATCCATCGAGTTAGTTAGTGAGTTTACATGGAATCACAGAAAATAGAGTGCGATCTTTTTTTATTAAAACAGAGTGTTACAGCAACAACTGTGCTTGATAATAGGGGAAAACGTAGACCTGGAAACAAGGTTAGTGATGAGAGGAAAGCCCTTGTAAAGCAGCACATCGAGTCCCTTGCAACAGTTTCTAGTCATTACAGCCGTGCTAAAAGTCCGTTTAGAAAGTATATGCCTCCGGGTTTATCAGTAAATAGTGCGTAGAATGCCTATGTACAGTGGCTAAATGAAAATACACCACATAAAATACCAGTTACAGAAGACTATTACTGCCGAGTGTTTGTAAATGAGTATAATATTGGAATCGAACCTCCATCAGTCGATGAGTGCAATATATTTGTGCAAAGTTGAATATTGAAATCAAAGAACTCATGAACACTGATCCTGGCTCATCAACACTTCGAAATCTTGAGCGAAACCTGCAGCTTCAACTGAAGAAACAACAAATTGCCCAAGACATGATGAAAAGTTATGAAGGGAATATTGATGGCAGTGTTGCTGTAATTACCGAGGACTTACAGCAAGCATTATGAACTCCTAAACTGACGTGTAATGCTCTTTTCTACAAGTGAAAAATCTGAACTTTTAATTTGTGTGATCACAACATCAAAACAGGAGCATCCACGATGTGCGTATGGGATGAAACTATTGGGAAACGTGGATCTTGTGAAATAGTTAGTTTCATCCCTCACTACCTTGAAAACTTTGTTAATGAAAACATCAGGTCAGTCATTATTTTTAATGATAATTGTTCTGGCCAGAATAAGAATCTGAATGTCGTTCTATCATACTTGCGTTTAATTCATAAAGGTCGCTTTGAAATGATACGCCATATTTTTCTGATGCCAGAGCATTCAATGATGTGGTGTGACAGAGATTTTGGACACATAAAGCTGAAAAATCATGCACTATGAGGTATTTTCCAAAGAGCATTACATTCATTTCATTGAAAACACCAGGCAGAGAAACAAGTTTCAAGTTGTGTCAGTTATCAGGGAGATAAAAGATTTCAACATTCTTCTCTCAATGGTAACAAAGAGAGCAAAATTCAAGGATGGAAAATATTTGAAGTGTCTAATAATTATATGATTGGCTTTCAAATCAATCCTGTCTACAATACTTCACTTCCTACAAGTGTACTTCAGAAAGGGAAAAGCACGACTTACAATCCAGGGAAATTTAACCTCAGTTCTGTGAAACTTCCTTCCAAGTATCTAAGCCCTCTGAAACTGACAACAGAGAAACAACGTGACCTGCAAGACCTCCTGGTTTATGTTCCAATGCCTTACAAGACAGCTTTAGAGGAAGCTATCAGAGATGGTGGAAATGAAGTTGCTGCAAGTGATGATCCAGCTGATGATGATGCCATTGACTTCAACTAACATGATTTAAAAATAGATACAGACTAAGTCAGACTCTTCCACGGATTCATTAAAATTTATATACAGTATTATTTTTATGGTAATTAAATATAGTATTTCCACATAATTGCACATTCGCCCTTACGGTTAGTATCCTTTGCTTCTCAAACTTCAAAACGCAATTTCCCAAAACTACAATTTTCAGATTCGCCCTTCCTCCCACGAGCTCCGGAAATGTTTCTTTTTGTATTTTACTGTAATGTGCACGTGAGAGAATGTTATAATTTAACTCCAAAAAATAAGGTTCCTGTAGTGTACCTAGGTCCCCTCGGGACAAGCTGAATCAAAGTATCATATCATCTGTTAAATACTATTGGGTGATACTTGGAACCAAATTTTAAATTAACTATAAGCTATAATTTATTAAAGATTTTCAAAAAGAATGTTTGAAATTCTAATGCATCAGTGACCCATTTTTAGACGTTACAATATAAGGAATATATTAAGCTTACTTGCCTTTAATATATCAAACTTTGATTTTTATCAAACTAAATGTCAATCGTTACTATACAGTCGTTACGTTTCTTGATCTGCTATGGACAGAAACACTTTTATCAAACTTATAGTCCTAGATGTAAATCAGTTGTTTACTATGGGAAAATCTTCCTTAGATCACGTAATTCCTATTTCTGAATTTATGTAACAGGCTTTGTTTTCTCACATAAAAAAAACGCACGTGAAACTTGTTCTCCGCATAGAAATGTCGCTCCTTTCTGTTCGGTTTTCCCGCAATGAAAAGCTGTATTGAAACTTAACAGATATGCGAAACATTCTATATGTTAATTATGCCTGCTAAAGGAATGGCTGTACGCATTTCTTTACAATTCTGTTAGGTTTTGATGTGTATAAAAAGTTGTAGTTATTATGCGATGATCCTGTAAAAATAGCAAATTATTCGGCCTGAGAGTTTCCCAAAAACCGTAAATAGATCCAGAAGCAAATTATTTTCCCAGTAAGTGATCGTACAGTCTGCAACGATAAGATTTTTGTCTTACATGTGCCACATTGGTGCTGAAGTTGGGTGTTTCTCTACATGTTTTAATGTTACGGGTCAAAGCCCGTCACACTTTTGAGGGATGACGTCCCTCGGCAAGCACTCTTCTGAGAACTGTAGTGGCTAGGGCTTTTCCCTAGGTACCATCCGGATTCGCCCTATTAAACCTAGGAGACCTTTAGTCAATATAGCCAACAGCAAGGCTCGAACCTACGAGCCCCTCACTGAAGATCCGAAGTTCTCAGCCAAATCTTCTTATCTACAAGGTTTGGGTGCCTGCAGTTTATTGATTACACTACTCAATACAGAGGCAAATAAACTAATAGTATTTTATAATTTTCAAACAAAGCTTCCTCTAGCTATTGACATCAATCATCTCTGAATAAAAGTCTAATTGACGGATAATGTGCAGCAAGGACAGGAGTTTGTCTCTAACATAACGATAAAATATCCTCTAGAAATTTTCTCCAGAGCTAACAATTACATATGTAACCTAGTTTCCACACCTTCCGGAGAGAAAAGGTACTTCCTCCATATAAATGTACAAATACGGAGAGCTCTCTAGAAAGAACAAATATGTATCCTGATAGGTGCGTAACAAATGAAATTATGACGTTATTAGGTTGTCTGTGTTGCCAGCCTGGTATAATTTATGTATCTTTTCAATTGACACTGGGCGGCAAATATTTGGGAGGTGATTACTGACATCAAAATAAGTAAAAATGGTCCAATAAATTGTGTCCGATTCTTCTATTTTTACGATACAAGGGGTCAGGAGTACAGTTCCACGGTTAAAATCATCGGAATTATGAGCCAAAGAAGCGCATGTAGACTGACATTTTCATTGACACATAATCAGTTAGTTAAAATGTAGTAACAAGTCTTATTCTCTTCTGGCACTAAATTAAAGGCCGCGGTGGCTAAATGGTACAACGCTCACTTCTGGTGCTAGGAATCGTCAGTTCGACCCCTGCTCATGTAGGCTTTGTGCTGGACAAACACCGTGTGCGTGGGTTTCCTGGGGATACTCCCGTTTCCTCCCACTTTCATCATTCCATCAATTCATCCCATAATCATCCATCCGATCTGAGTTGAGCCAAAGTTGCCTAAAGGCTTTACAAATTAAATTTAAATTCTGGAACTAAGTTCATTTTGGACATCTACATAATAGATTTATGTATTTACATTATTATCATTTTTTACAAGAAGAATCGAAAAACCATCTCTCAGGTCTACCGAATTGGCCAAAATTGGACGTAGGCGCGTCTAACTTTCAGGTACATAAATATTGCTGGGAGCCTAGTAGGCGATAAAAATACTCGAACAGGAAGTACTTACTCTCCTTATAAGCTGATCATCATCAATCGCTCCTTTAAGTAGAATATATTTGTCGAATTTATATTATTGTACTTCAGTCCATTTTAACACTTGTTCACGTTGGCCAAGGCAAAGTTGAGCTTTCGTTACAAATGAAAAAATAAAAATGTTCTCAGTTTTGTTTTTCCCCTTTTCAGTTTTACCTTATCGTAATCCTGCACCTCACTTGTAAGTAGGGTTGCCAACTATGGGAAATAGAATTACCGGCACAGGTAACTAGCTATGAGGGGTTGCATAAACCAGAGGGGATAGAAATAGACACCCCCCCCAAAAAAAAAGCACAGAAGAATAGAAATGCAACTTATTGTGCATAAAAAAGACGTAATCGAAAACTAGGATTGATGAATAATACCTATAACACCACTTCCCACTGTAAAATATAAATATTGTAAACCAGAATACCTCAACTTGAACAGCTCAAAACTTGACGCAACTGATTGATATGATGTATTTTCCCAGAGAAAATATAATATCAAGTAAACCACAATACCATCATCTCAAAGAAAATAATTAGAGCCATATAATGTTGGCCGGCCTACCTAAAAAAATATTACCAGAACATTTAATAAAAAATGGGGGAATACTTAACATAAATTGTGCAGAGGGATAGCAAAGAAATTAATCCACTTGTTTTTCTCAAATAGGACAATAAAAATAAAACATCCAACAGACCGGGAAAAGGGTGAGTGGATAATCTGAACTGGGAACTCCGATTCCAGATCTGACTATCGTCTCTGGCAGAGATTATCATAATTCATAAATAACAAAGCGGTCATATGTTAGGTCGGTGAGACTTCTGTATCGGCCACAGATTTTAATCACAAAATTGGTACAACTTTTAGCCCTACAGGTGAAAAATCGGCTCGGCATCCCTACCCGTGAATAATGAAAAAGGAAATTATAAATTTTTACGAAAGAAGTTAAGAAATGTTTAATGCGCTATCCTTCTCCAGCATAGTTTAGTATTTCAGTTCTGACAGTATATAAAAGCACTATCTGTAGGGTAATATTTTATATCACGTGCTGTTGTTCTAGATGTAAATTAAAAAAAAAGGACTATATGCTAGACAAAGTACATTAATTGTATCGCGTTAATAAGCGGTAATAGAATAAACGATAAAATTAAGGGAAGGTGTTCTATTATGAAAATAAAAGTTGACTCCGAGATTTTAGTTTTCTTATAGGTATCCGCAAAATCTCTATGAAATCCACGCTAAGACGGTCAACTAATGTTCAGAAAATTCCGGTCACAATAGTGCCGGTAAAAGCTTGGTACCGGTCACCGGCCCAACAGAAAAAATACTAACATTTCCGGCCAGACCGGTAGAATACCGGCTGGTTGGCAACCCTACTTGTAAGTCCTTCACAACCCCTTCCTTTTTCCGCCCACAAAGGATGCACGCTCCCCAGGTTGGGAAGCAACGTTCTAGAACGTGGGTGTTTTGTTTTTCTTTTAATTTTTATTTCTCATATACAGCCAGAGCGTTTGCTTGCAATATTAATATGTCATCGTGTCTGTTACTTCATGATCTGCCCTGCAAGGAATATTCTTGAAATATATTGTAACTATTCTAGGAGATTGAAGTTGAACTGAGAAATGGAATGGGGCGTGAAGTACCCAGAGGTATACATTACATGCAGAATGTAAGTAAATTCCAAGTCACGGCGTATGTCGCCTGAACGCGATGAGTGCTCACGTTGAACGTGACAGTATTCGATGATGGGAAGGTCTGGGCGGAGTAAACACATTGCAGGAAGAGGTTGAAATTACACATAGGAAGACGTCGAGGACAAGGTCAAAACGCTCTTGAATATAATTGCTTCTTACTAGTGATTAAACACGGAAGATTCTTCGAACTCTGAATTCATCTTTAGCACGAGTTATTTGTGTTAATTTTTCAATGAAATACACTAGAGTAAAACAATCTGCCAGTCCCCCCACTTTTCATTTTCAAGTAAGTGGCGCAATTCCCAAAATGTAATTATATTATTATCTTCTTTAAAATGTTAATTTGGAAATTCTGCAAAATTATTTCCATGAACTTAATAATGTAAAAATGTAAATTATATCTTTAGGTATTGAAAAAAAAAATAGAGCTCAGTTTGACAACATTGCATTTATTGATAACATTCACCCTTGCAGACAGAAAAGTCGTTGATTTCACATTGATAACACCGTTGAATGTATGCCTCTTCAACAGTTTATTAAATACGATATTACGTTACTTAAATGTTAAACGATACAACGTTAAACAGACAGACTTCCAACGGTGTTATCAAAGTAAGATAACAGACTTCTAACCTCAAAATAAACCAAAGTGTCGTTTTTGGTAGTTTAGCGATATCTTGGTCGGATTTGCAACTACGATAACTTTTTTTTTAATGAAAATTTTTTAAGCTCTACAAGATAATATTTTTTTTTCAGATTTGCTGGCGCAAAATTAAAACATTTAGAGAGGTTAGATAATTTGAAAATTGAATTTAAAAAAAACTAAGACAACAATTGGCTTGAAAAAAAAAATGTAATGTATTTCTACACTGCAAAAAATAGTTGTGTTAATTCAACACAATGCGGTGTCCCAGCGTGACTACCACTTTTGTGTGTTAAATCAACACAACACACGGTGTTGATTTAGGTACTGTAAAAAATAAGTTACGGCGGCAGTAAGATTTGATCATGGACTGCTCAGTTAGAAGTCGAGCGTCTTACCGACTTGGCTAAATCGTCAGACAGTAAAGGCGCTAGATGCAAACGATATTTAGGGAACAACATTTGAATTAAACAACTACACTATAGATTTAAACAGTGTATGGGATCAAATATGTGTTGCTGTACCCCCAAAACAAACTAAGTTACTTGTACGACTTATCCCATAGTTTAATCACTTTCTATTTGTCAATTGAGAACCAGAATTCCCATTCATTGAGATTATTCTATTCCTATAAAAACAAGCAAGATGGCGACAGCCAAACACTTGAGCGGCATTACTGCTTATCGTAACAACATGTCATATGCTGCGCTTGTTTTCATAGAAATGGAACATATTCCCAATAAATGGGGATTGTGATAGCTAATTGACCAATGGAAAAGTGATTAACTCATGGCATAAGTCGTTAGAGTAACTTTGTGTGTGTTTGGGGTTCAGCAACATTTTTTTTTATCCTCTAGATTGTTTCAATCTAGTGCTCTTTCCGCCTGACGATTTAGCGAAGTCTGTAAGACGCTCGCCTTCTAACTGAGCAACTCATGTTCAAATCTAGCTGCGGCCGTAACTTTTTTCTCACAGTACCGTAATCAACACCGTGTGTTGTGTTGATTTAACACACAAAAGTGGTAGTCACGCTGGGACACCGCATTGTGTTGAATTAACACAGCTATTTTTTACTGTGTAGTGATTCTCTAACCATGATATTTTTTTAAAGATTTTTTAAAGTGGTAGAACATAACCTAAAGAAATAAAAAACAGCATTTTTGTCGTGGAGTTCTCAAATCTTACAACGTTAATTTTTACTCATTTTCCGACGTCAAATAATGATGAAATTTTACACAGCGACGTAAATCGGGTGACGATACAATATACCATTGTTACTTTCGTATATTTCTATATATGTATATATTTTAAAAGTATACTTTAGTATATTTTATTACAGATTTCTTCATCCTAAAATAAATACTAGCCTCCACCGGGGCTGGGTTTGGCTGGTTGCAGAACACTTTAGGATTTGAACCACAAAATATTAGCTTGAGAAAAAGTATGAACACCGAAATAACCCGAAAAAAGTTAATAACAAAACTTTATCAAGACATCCTTTTCTTAACAATTCGTAATAAAAGGTAAAATAATAATAATAATAATTTTGTCCATGCATGATTGAAAAGAAACGCATGGGGCGCACAAATTGAAGAATTTATAAAGTGACTATATGAGAGAGCCCTATGCTTTTCTTTTAAATCATGCATGAACAAAATTATTATTTTTTACTTTTTATTACGAATTATTTAAGAAAAGGGTGTCGTGCAAAAGTGTTATTATTTTTGGGAAGGATTATTTCGGTGTTCATACTTTTTCTGAAGCTAATATTTTGTGGTCCAAATCCTAAAGTGTTCTGCAACCAGCCAAACCCAGCCCCAGTGTAGGCTAGTATTTATTTTAGGAAAAAGAGGTCTGTAATAAAAAAATATATGAAAATAAACTTCTAAAATATATACATATATAGAAATATATGAAAGTAACAATGGAATATTGTATTGTCACCCGACTGACGTCGCTTTGCAAAATTTCATCATTGTATGACGTCGGCAAATGAGTTAAATTAACGTTGCAAGATTTCAGGACACCACGACAATAATGCTGTTTTTGATATTGTAGGTTAAGTTCTACCATTTTAAAAAATCTAAAAAAAAATCATGGTTATAGAACCACTAAAATACAGAACATATATTTTTTTCAGCCAGCTGTTGCCTTAGTTTTTTTTAAATTCAATTTTCAAATTTTGTAACCTCTCTTAAAATTTAAATTTGGCGCCGACAAATATGAGAAAAGATACTGTCTTGTAGAGTTTGAAAGGATCTTCAATTAAAAAAAAAAGCCATCGTAGGTACAAATCGGACCGAAATATCGCTAAATCACCAAAATACACACTTTAATTTATTTTGAGGTTAGGCAAGCATCTTTTGAGCTAAAATTTGGTGGAGAGCCATCGTTTTGATGCTGAATACAGTAGTATTTTCTTTTATCACGATTCCTTCCAAGGTACTTTTCACCATCTTACTCTGTTAGGTTCTTTAAAGATAATCTGCATAATAGACTTCTTTGAATTCAGTTCCTATCCTTTCATTTTTAATGAATTAGAATACCGATAATATGTTTAGTACGATATCTGTCATTTACGTTTTTCTACAGTTGTGAATACCTTCTTACTAGTGCGCAAAGATATGAAACTTCCATATACTTTTTAAATATATATATATATATATATATATATATATATATATATATAT
>JAGDQP010024394.1:0-28008 GCA_022664845.1 Lepisma saccharinum | reverse complement strand
AGAATTTATGAACCATTAACGCTGTAGATCACCCCCACCATCTTGGTGCGCACCTTCCACTGATTTACACGGGAATTGTTTTACTCATTTTATGCCTCTTGGAAGTAGAATATTTAAGTTCTGCTTTCACAAAATTTGTCTTGGTGGTTATTTTGACTCTTGTATAGTTTTGGTTTGTGAAGTTTCTCCAAATATATAAGTATAATGTATAATTAATAGTTTGCTATATAAATCAAAATATGTTAAAGGGAAATTATACTGTTCCTGTATAAATTATTGCATTTCTATAAAGTAGCATGAGTAAAAGAGAACATGACGATAAACTGGGCGAAAACAGAAGTTAAAACTATACTCCTGAAATGTATAAGACGAGTAAAACAATTCCCATGTTAATCAATGGAAAGTGCATACCAAGATGGCGGGGGTGATCTGAAGCCTTAACTAACATGAAGTAGTCTAAAATATATTGGATTCATTAACTAAAGATTCGTTAAATCTTACAAAGGTTAGTGAAACCCGCCAGAAATCTTACATGCAATTCAGGCGATAGTCACACATAAATAGATGCATGCAGTTACCTTTCGTATTCCGGTGTTCATAATATAGTTCCAGAAGAGTTGTACCTGTGTTTAAAATTATTTTCTTGTCTTAAATATACGATTAACATAAAATAAAAAATAAAAATGTTACCTTCAAATGAATTTAACTTCATCCAAAAAGTTGCTATCCGTAGCACTATTTGCATACTTACTCAGCTTCACTCAGGAATACTGATAAGTTTTACGATGAATACAAATTACTTGCAATTATGCTGTTTCTTAACATACAAAGACACATCGATGTGCAAAAAAAGAGTTCCCAAATGCTTACTTGCATTTCTTAAACTCGAACCTTAATGACCACCAAATCGACACATGTGTAGCTGCATTTTAAACATATTCTTATTTCAATACTCACAATAAACAACACAATTCTCTGTAGAGTCATATAAACGAATCGCTTCTTCAAATCTTACACAGTATTATAATAAAATTTTCACCATTGAGTTAGACTTAACGACACTGGAGTGGTCGAAAGACGAAACCGTAACATTGTTTGTTGACGTTAGGTTTAATAAAAAAATGTACTGAACTTTCCGTTTAAACTCAGGCTTTTAAGCTTGTTGTTGCTGTATGATCTGTTCATTATTTATGTCTTAAATCTTGAATTAATTCCGTACTTGGCTATTCTATAAATATTATTTATGTTATTTTCCGGAACTCAAGAATTAAAGACATAAAACACGGGATACACAGCAACAACAAGCGTAAGAAACCGAGTTAGACCAGCTTTTCATGAACGCGCTTGGCGCGTGTTTTTCTTGCGATTTGGTTGAGCAGCCACTTGAAACACGTGTTTAAGTTTTTCTATTGGTTAGTCATATAAATCACAAACAAAACACGTGGCTAGCACGTACATCAAAAGCCGACTTTAGGGTACCTTTTCATGTACGCGCCAGTCACTTGATTCGCTAGCGATTTTCCTATTAGCCAACAGGGAAATTGTGTCGAATATTTTTATTGATTACTAGACTACACAGCCAGCAAAGTACCCAGCTAGCGCGTACATGGTAGGGCGCTCTTAGAACTGAAAAGTTTGGTCCTGTTTGGATTACACTGGAAGTGGAAAAATGAGGTTAACGGTTTTCTTTGTGTCTGGCTTGAAATATTAATTTAATTTGTATTGCAATCGATCACTCTAGTAGGTTACAGTACAGCTCTCACACAGACTTATATTAAGGTTTGGAACGGATTCCAGAAAACGGCTTCCTATCTATAACCAACAATAAATTCAAGGGAATATTTCTTATCACACCAAACGCAACCCTGTCTGGTTAATTTATACGCGATACGATAGGGTGGCATTATTAGTGAAGTATTTTCTTTCCTCGCAGTGTGCACTTTACTTACTTCTTTACTAAGACAAAAATCATGCAAAAAAAATGTCGTTTCTGACAATAACAAATATTATCTCAACTTCTTTTTGTCAATCTGCCCAACAAATGACAGGGGGTAGCCTGACTTTCAAAGTCAGAAAATTTCTTAATATTTTTATCCCTAACTGAAGTAAAAGTTTAAATAACGAAGCTAAATTATCAAACTTTCCCCACCCAGTTCCACGATTTGTTTCTTCTCAGCATATACTTACTTATTATCAATGGCGTCATGTTGGGGACCTGGGGGCAACTGCCTACTTCCGAAGAACATTACGGCAACTACTCTTGAAACTTTTGCAGCTATGGAAAGTCATTAACTTACATTCTAACTAGCGTTATACACAGACATTTCCAAGAAAAATAATAATAAAAAAATATTTTGTTTCCCTTATCGCTATGGTCCTACACTTTATAAAAAATAATAATAATAATAAAAAGTTTTGGAAAATAATTGAAAACTTGAAAGAAATATGTACGTCTTCTAAAAACAGTATGTTGAGAGTGCAAGTCATATTAATGCCGATCTTTGTGCGTGCAACAAGCTACCTTGTACGTTCAGAATTTGAGGTTTCACAATAAAAAAAAAAAGAATCAGGTGATTCACAAAATAAAGGAAGTTTTAGAACTGATAGGAACGTTCTTTGAATCAATGAACATTTTAGTACTAAACGTTGTGAATGATACAAAACCACCACCACCAAAACCAGCCAAAATAATGAACTATAACGTTAGGGGTTCGATACTGGGTCAACAACACAATTGGAAGCCCTACTGATGATCAAACAAAGCACCGCTTATACCGAATGAAAGCGTTGTCACTAGGCTGAAAAAAAAAATGCGGTCGTGACACATATGGACTTGCCCTTTGCAAGAATTTTCTGCTTGGAAACTACTGCATACGACTTAAATTGAATCTCTGAGATATTTTGAGTGTGTGAAAATAGTAACAAAATCGATGTTCGATAGTATAGTGGAAGTATAATGTATACCGCTGACAATGCCTACTACCTACCTGCTATAGCATACATCAAAATCTCAATGTGCCAAAATAAAAACTTCCCAAATAAAGTTTCTACGGCTTTGAGTGAGCAAATAGAAAAAAGGAGCTGGAGCGGTTGAAAGCACTATCTCACCAATGACAGTTAAAGAAAGGAATATAAATATTTCTGGCATGTTTTGCAAAGCTTTATCTCTTTAACAAAAAAGGAAAGTGAGAATATTTCACAAATAAGGACACCCTAAGGGCTGCTTTTCTTGCAAGCGTGCGATTTGGGTGAATAGCCAATTGAAAAACGTGTTACAAGTAGAACACGCAATAAAACACGTGTTTCAACTGACTACTCACCCAAATAGTAAGCAATGCACGCTTGCAAGAAAAACAGCCCTAACACATCATCTCCCTTTCTAAAGAAAATCTTTCTTTTCAACTAATTTTTCTTCTATACACCAGATTACACTCTTGTAGATATAAATAATGTTCCTTTAACTAAGTATATTCTTTTTTCTTATTAGTGCATTTTACTATTGTATAAATTGTAGTGAATGGTATAATAATTATATGTGACTTTTCCCACTAAATGAATAACACAACATATGCAAATACTGCTTAAGAACCAATGGTTAAATAGAAGGTAATATCTCAACTCCGGCATGTAGAATAAACATTTACACTTCAGTCGAGAAGTGTATCATATACGTACAGTATTATCCGACCAAGATCTTAATAGACCCGTAAGTGAGGGCGCTGGTGTTTGTTTACAGTTTGTAACACAAGTAGAACAAATGTATGTTGTAAAGAACGTTGCGCTAAAAAAAAAGTCAAGATACTTTTAAGAGAACTTGTGTATGTGTATCAAATAGTAAATTTTATTGATGTTGGGTATATCTCAAGAATTTGTGAGTTAACAGCGTTTATAGGCTTGGCTACTTCAAAATACAAACTTCCAAGAATATAGTTTAATGAGTGAAGCAGAAGGTTTCTATGTATTTAAACGTGTAGCTACGTTTCTGATTGTAAGGGTGCCTTTACATGTACGCACTAGTTCCGTTCTTCGCTTGCGATTCGGCTGAATATCTAGTAGAACTGAGTGTTCAAGTATTTCTACTAGCTACTCAGGAAAATCGCAAGCGAAGCACGTGGCTATCTTGTACATAAAAGCCGGCTTAAAATACCGTAAATTTACTTAAATTCCACTTATTCCGTTTTACAAACAAATCGGCAAAGATTTAACTTTTGTACATTTTTCTGCTGAAATTAAATAACCTACAACTTAAGTTAGCTGAAAAACATTATTCGCAAGTACATACGTAGTGCTTTGAAGTACTAAACATGTAATGATATTTATTTCTAAACTTCTTATTCATGTTCACTTTAACTACTATTTTCTCAGCTCCCATTTAATGTGGGTTGGCTCGCCGTTTCTGCACAAAGTGGTTAATTTTATCTACAGGGAACTCCAATGATGCAAATGATTGTGACTAACTCCGTTTCATGAATCATTTACTTAATGGAAACTTCCGGAAAATAAATATTAAAATATACAAGAATTCAATTAGTTTTCTAATTTTGTTAATTGAACGGATTACTAGGACGTCTACTTTTAAAACTATTTTTCTTTACAACGACGACGAAGATTATCAGTTCGAAGTTGAGGATGATGTACTATATTATACTTCTTGATACAGCAATACTTACCATCACATATACACCTGTTTAGCATTACTTACAAATACTATTTGACCTCTTAGATAAGAAGCTTTTGATGGTCATAAAGCTCTCAAAACAAAATTAAAACAAAAAAAGAAATTTGCTGATAGAAATATTTGTCCAAAAACACTTTGTTACTAAAAGAAACTTTTAAACATTAGAAAAAAAATACAAGCTATTTTACATACATTCTTCTTTCCTTAGTTCCAGTTTGTACTAACCAGAAGTAGTGTTTGCTTTTACATGTAATGACCAAACATTTAATTTTACATCCTCTTGTCAGCCATTTTACTGTTATGTTTCAACGTACGTGACAACGAACCAACTATCAGATGTGTAATATGTGAGTAAACATGTCTAAGCAGCAGCAGTTAACATGTAGTGAAATCTTACTATAATATTTCTTAAAGTGCGAAAACAATATATATTGTTACCTCTTTCTAGTTTGCAGACATATTCCGTAACAGTTCCTCGAAGCAAATCTTCATGAAATATAACTACTTATGTAAATTTCGTAATATGTATATGAAAAGAGTGTAGGAAATGAAGACTGAAGCAGCAAATCATTTATACCTTGAAAATTTTCTTGATTCTGTTGTTGTAAAACTTTGCTTCAAACTTACCATGATGCCGGTTGTGACAGCAATACCACGTCCACAATACGTATTGGGCACGATATCGCCATACCCAACGCTGAGGAACGTTATAGCAATGAGCCACATGGCGTTTAGGAGGTTGGCGTGTTCGTCATCGTGGTACCTGGGACACAAAGAAAAGAAAAGGGCGAAACACGTTTATAGACAACATCGAATAGGCACACTGGTGCTTTTCTAATGTTTTGCTTGAGTACTCAAAAAAAGGAAGGGGGTGATGGTGTAATACCAGGGGGAAGAGATGAGGTGGGAAATAAATTGTTTTACAAGACTTACCATCATACCACAAGTAACGGTGATTCCTCTGCCGCAGTACGTGTTAGGTACAATATCCCCATAACCTACGCACAGGAATGTAATGGCTATCAGCCACATGGAGTTTAACAAGTTGGCGTGTTCCTCGTCGTGGTACCTACAGCACAAGAAACCGTTTTTTGGTGATTACCAGGGTCGCCCAGGGAACAAAAAACAAACACAGAAAACAGTGACGATATAAGCAAAGGGAGAGAGTTTTCTTTCCACTTTATGCTATGGAAGAATGCAAAAACGAAGAAAGGATGACAGAAAGAGGAAAGAGAAGGAAGACTGAAAAAGGTAGATGAAGAAGAAATATATAGAAGAGGAAATAGAAGCTCCTGCAAGCAATGAACACGGAGCAATGCGAGCCATATTCCAATGCAATCTTTCAGCACCAAATTACTTCTACAACACTTGAAAGTGCACAGCTACTTTGAACAACAAACTTGCCTCAACAATTAAGGGCAAAAAATACAGGCAAAAATAAATTCTTTGTAGCCATTCACAGTACTATAAACCAAAACATTCCTCTAGGACTGCCAAAAAATTTTGGAAACTAAAAAAAGAACAATACGAAAGCAAAACAAAAAATATACATGTTCATTATTGCAACATTTTTTTCAAAAAAGTCAACAATAACTTTTTCTGTTGTATCTAAAAATTAATACTCTTTGTTTAGAATAATAGTATTTTTACCGTCAATGCTGATTTAACAAGATCCTACGCCTGCTGAAGAAATTCGCTACCTGCATGCCGAATCGCACATGACGATCTTAGCGATGGATTAAGACAAACAATAAAATACCACGCTATACCTTGCAGTCCTTAACAAACAGAATAATTCCCATATCTGGTGAGGTTTAAAACTATTTTTTAAAGAAAGATGTACATTTATGAAGCTAGGCTAAAATACACTATGCATAACTATGCCGTAAAGAAAATTGCTAGAGGCATGTGAAAAAACAAAAAAAGAAATTTACGATTTAAGCTAGAACAAGTTACAACTAGAATCTTGTCGCTTCATCTACGTACATAATAATAAAATTCCTAGGCATCTATGTAAAATGCATAGAATTGTTATTAAAAGAAACAAATATTCGTCTACTAACGTGCAAAAAGTGGCTGTTACTTATCTCTCGTGCAATCTATAAAAGTACAAAAATATTAGGTGTTTGAATCTATTTTTTTATAAAAAGGTACAAAGCCTACGCCCTAACATGTGAGGAGTGCAGGCCCCCCAAAGAAATTTACTTTCAAAGCAAATAAATAAAAAAATAACTACAATGGATCGTAAGACTAAATTCAAAATATTGTTAATATGAGTACAGACCACAACGTTTATTACACTTTGGAAGTAAATTCTTCAATGGCTGCACTCGCCAGTAGTGTGTCTAGGTCTTTGACAACTGAAACAGGTCCTGCACTGCCTTTCAAATGAGAGAACGCAGGTTTTGAGGTGATGTATCAGCAGTGCACACAAAAGTTTTTTCTATCAAAAAGGGGGACGGAAATAAAGTTTATAGAATAGCTATAGTAAAAATACAAGTCCGGCAATAGTATAAAATTATGAAAAATCTGTATAGGACAAAAGCTGTGCTAAAGAACTGAAGCAAAGAAAGAAAATATTAAAAAAAAAAAAGAACTTTCGGATTGAAAGTATCAAATACAGGCCGTGCACAAAATAAATGCAACTGTATATAAATATTATATATAATAACAAAACTGTAGGATATCAATGTATTTAAACTTGCAAAGTTAGCATTATTTATATTGTTCCCTGGTGCAAAACTGATAATCACCAGTATGTGTATAAATATATACTACATAACGCGAATGGAACACAATGAAGGTAAACTGATTTTTTATTGTTGTTTCGCTCTTCTAAAAGTTAATAACTCTATATTAAAAGTGGACTGTACAAACTACGAAAATATAAGTATTAAAAAAATAAAAAATAACTCTTACAAAAATTAAAATGTCCGGTAAGGATTATATGAGAGGCCGTGCCTTACTGGTACCTTACTCGTGAACGACTCCATCTGCCTGTGATCGCCATTGCTGTGCGGGAATACAGGTAGCGTTTAAAGAAATAACAACATAAGAACAATGTTAACTGAGTATTTCTCTTTTTTTGTGATGCAAGAAGTGCTTTAAAAAAACAACAGTTAATTACAACAAGGGGAAATAAAAAAACTATGAAGAAAATAACACAAAATATGAAGTGTTCAAAAGTATTTTAAAATATTTTTTGTATATTTTTCTATAATAGTTAATAATTAAATGATTTGTAAATAGTTGAAAGTTTTTAATTACTGAAGCCGAACGGGTGGAAAATCTTTAAAACCATTAATATTACCATGTCTTAACGTTCATAGTAAACGAATTTAGCACTTAGCAGAATTTACAACAATTTTAATACATTAATTTAAAACTGACAATTTTTATGCTCTCGTATGTATAAAACTATAATTCAAATAATTGAAAATTAGTTTTACATAAATGATTATTATGTTAATTACATGTAAAGTTTAAACGTGTTTTTATTAAAACCTTTAATAAAATTTATCTTGGAGAAGTTAAATACAAATCTGAAAGGTATATTTAAAGTTCTGGTATTAAGCAAACCCTTAGTCAAGGGATAATGAATTGACTATACAATAAACGTACGTTGAAATGCGTTATTTTAATCGACAAAAGCAACATATTACTCCTAGATTGATGATAATTATGTATTTTAAAGATACACACTGAATAGCCTGATCATCATAATTAGTTTTAGTGAACTCGCTCGTTCCAATTAACAGTTTTAAGGTGTTTACAAATCCCAGAGGATAAAACATAACAGTACATTTTAACTCAACAGATTAGAGCTAATGAACGGTTAAGGGAAACCTACCTATCATAGTCAGACTCTAGAATACGTTTTATTGTTTGGACCTTGTATGAACCCAAGGAAACTCCACTTCGTCCTTTGAAATATTATTGCTTGTTTTTGCAACATATTCAAGTACGCTTGTCCTTTATTTAAAACTTAGAATATGGTGACAGTACCATTAGAATTCATTTTACGAACAATATTTAAGTTTCCACCCACTTAAAGATTTTTTACTGAAATATAGTGTTTGAATGTTTTGTTCGTACTTTCTACAATTAATAAAATTTCAAATTTACGCAGCACTTTATCGTCAATTTATAATTATCTCGGAATTAGAGAATGTAAATTTGATGAGAGATTTAATTTAGTTAAAATGTATCTCCAATTGCATTTATTAATATTTCTTTATTAAAAAACCAAACCTGTTTAAAACGTGTAAAATAAAAACGTATAAAATACACACAATTCCGCATCAAAACTGTAGAAATTAAAGTATCAAAAATAAACACATTTCCTAAAAAAAATTAAGACATTCCCCTTGTGTTATGTTTTACAAGTTAGTTTTATAATATAACAGCAAGTTAATACATATTTATTATATTAACACATGTAATTATATAGTGTTACATGAATACTGCATTTAAGACAAAAAATAAATAATGTACAAAGAACCAAATAATAAAGAGAACGAACGTTACGTGAAGAAAGAACAGACTTCACAGAATCACATCTATTTCTAAAGCCATGGAATAAACACATCTGATCAAGATTGCGTACAGGCAGTTCAACATCTATTGGGGAGACCAGGTAAGACATCCATATTCATAAATTAACTGACTAGAGAAACAAACACAAACATTTAGATATATTTTAAAGTTCTAACATCTAAACAAATAAATGTGTATGTAAGTACTTTTTAAAATGCATAAATTTTCTCTTAAAATGTAGGTTAATAACATGAAAATTGCAATAATATCTTGGCAAATCTTCAGAGTTTTCAGTAAAGTAAATATTATTAGCCTTTCATTACTTCCCTATTGATTCCTAAGCACAGTGGCGTAGATAATTCACTGCAAGATGGCAAACTTGAAAATATATTGACTGCATTACAGCTGGATTCTTTATGTACGCTCAGATTCATAGACAATGACTGAATGGAGAAGTTTCTAAATGCAAAACGCGAAAATCTGGTAACACTTAGCCGAGATTTATGTGGCAAGTAGAACATGTGAAATGTTAAGTGAAATGTAGGTACAGGATTACCACATCATACATTTTTTTTACTTACAAACATACTTCCATTTGCCATTTTCTATGCATGTGAGGGTACATTAAGTACGCACTAAAATATTTTACATTCAAGTTAGAGCCTAAGCCCGTCAAGAAAGTTTGAGAGATGATGTCTGGGCGAGTACTTCCAGGTAAAGAGCTGGTAGAAGGTTGCGACCATGACTATATTCTAGGTATCATTCCAACATTTACCTGCTGAAACTAAGAAAAATCCTTCATATGGTCCATAAGGATGATCTAGTAGGGTTAAAACCTGGGCCAATCCAAAGTCCGCGGCGTTAGCTAATAAAACAAATTCGGAAGTAAATTATCCTATAGTTGCACTTGCCAGTGAAGTGTCCAGGCCTTTTGCAATTGAAACAAGTTAGGTACTGGATTTATATGACTTCATAGCAAAGCTAACGAGTTACTGTATTATTATATCTTGAAACGTATTAATAGGTTGTCAGTCATTGCTTTTAATAAGGGAGTGTTTCCGAAGTTTCGAAGGTTAATCTGACTCATTTTCCAGGAAATTGCTGTAATAAAAAGTGGGGGCATTAAGTTGTTTCTAGCTGTGTCATGTGCGACGATTACATGTGTAATCAATACCATGTGCAGCGTGTACAGCTATTCGTAAGTCTATATGTCGTGTACAGCAGTATTATGTTTGATTAAAGGCCCAGAGGAATATGCTGTGTAGTGTATATAGCCATATGCAGCTGTATTTGTAAAGTGAAACGGTAGAATGGGTGACTGTGTAACTATATGTCGTGTGTAGCGAGAACGTTCATAACTATAGAATCAATATGACGCACGTGCGAATTATTTGGCAGGATAACAAAATACGCAAGTAAAGCTGGCACACGCATATAAGCACGCACATTATATCTCTTATGGTAAGTCTACATTAGGCCTTGTTGATCAACATGTTTGTGCGCGCGAGGATTATCTAAAGACCGTGACAATTTATAAACGTACCCGGTATAAGTGGAGTGAAAATTGAAGATTGCCACGGTCTTTAGACAATCCTCGCGCACACAAACATGTTGATCAACAAGACCTAATGTAGACTTACCATTAGGCAGTATTCTATATACGAGCTCGCGCTACATATGACTGTACACGCTATACACTACTTTGAACGCTGAACCTATTGCTATAACTGAAAGACACAGTTACACACGGCTATGCACGCTACGAAACAGTTCTCTTTAGATAACTAATGAAGAACGCTCCGCTACACTCGACAAACAGCTACACACGACTCTACAGTGTATATGCTATGTATGCCTTAATCAAGCACGCTATTTAGGTGCCACACTTCACATGCACATAGAAACAACTTCATGGTCAATGCTTTGAATATAAATACGTTTGAAGATCAGTAAACAAGTGCACTGCCAATGCTTGTTGATTTCTTATGATTTCTTTTGAGGCTAAAGAAAACAACAAAATTACATATCTCCTTGAGGATATTCCAAAGAAATTTTTAACTAACATGTAGTTCCAAATGTTCTCTAGTGCTTGGTTAAATCAAGATCCTTTTACATGTCGAAGAATTTAAGATTTTCGATATCTATCTTGCCCTATCTATATAGCTAATATACATTTATATACTATGGCCTCGGACATCAGGGTGGATAAAAATAGCCTGTATTCAATCTTATTTTAGCTGGTAGTGTAGAGTAAAACCGAAAAGCGTTAGTCAGTTGGAATAGTCTATCTGAGCAGGACTAACCAGCATACCTGCAAGTGCTTATTCAAAGTCAGCAATCAAAGCCATTGGAGCTGATACTTCTTTTGTGTTTCCTCAAAATCTACTGAAGATATTTCTGGTCAATTTCAAGAACTTTCGTGTTTTAGAGTGTAATTTGCACAGTTCTGGATCTTCGTTTGATTAGCTTATTCTTTAGATCATTCTGTTGTAAACACCACAAACGCCAAGGAAAAAATTAACTCTTTATTCTACATCCTCTACTTTGCGACCTAAAACTATTTAGCTATCCAAATCTGCAGAAGTACTGTCATAAGAAAAGTCTTCAATCGTTCTATTCAGATACTTCCATAGATATTCATTTTAGTGACGAGAAATAAGATAATTGTGTTTTGATGTAAATATGTAAGAAATACTTGTAAATACCAATGTCTTCATTAAGGCAGGCTCATTCTGAGTATCAAATGAAATAAAATATACAACAACTACTTCCGTAGATGCTTCACTTCCATAGTTTTCTTCCAGCACACAGACACTATCAATACACAGACACAGATACTTTGCATACAATATGAATTCGTAATTCTATTTATAAAAGGGTCATGGATACTCCTTTGTGAAACTTGAACAAGGTTTTGTTGATACAGTCATCGCATAATCGATGTACACACAATATTTCAATCGCTTTCAAGCGGTTATATCCAGATCTTGTGTTGGGTTACTGACAGTTGATATGAATCATTTATAAATCACAATTTTTGATAACCTCTTTGTCCATTTCAAAAACTATGCTTTGTACTAACCAATTTTACGAAACTGTAGCACGCTTAGAGCAAGGTTTTGTGAACTTCGACCTCCTTAACTAATCACGTCGTAAACTTATTTCGTGGGATTGATTCTATACTTCAGGATTTTGGCTTATGTCTGTGAATTTGATTAAAATATGAAGTATTTGTACTTGAGATTGTACATCCTCGATCAGTTAATAGTACAGCCATGTTAAAATAGTTTAGTTAGCTTCGTTAAAGGTAAATTCGTTACTTTAAATTGTCTTTAACTTGGGTTAATGTTAGATTGACTGTAGTCGGATTCTATTTGTCATAATGACTTGGTCTGACCTTACCTATTTTTTTAAAAATCTTATCTAAAGTAACTTCTTTCCTGTCAGATATGATAATTAAATATAAACGAAAAACAATTAGTTTGGAGAACTAAAACACATTAAAAATGGCAGATTATTATTTATTTTGTTACTAGATAGTATTCAGAGATGGTTAATTATGAAATTTAACTTAGAAATGATTTTAAATAAGAGTGAAATACACTCATGTCTGTTGTATATGGTGATTCTCAAATTTGAGAAGAGTGATTAAGGATTTTAGTGAGATAGTTTTCTGACAAAAATGGAGTAAACTGATGTGTGAGTTAGTTGAAGATATCGGATCTACTCCTATACTTAATCATGGATGCTAATTGGATAAAACGTACAACACATAAATATTGATTCTTTGAAATTGTGATATAATTGTTTTTGCTATATAAACTGGTAACATTGTTGTTAAGTAGGATATACTTTAGATACTCCCCCAGATATCAAATCTAACCTAACATTTCCCAACGGTTTTTTTATCTGATATGCTATGTTGAAAGCTTTTGTAAATAATAGGTTCTCTTTACCTAGGAATTGTTTCATAAATAGTTTACTGCAAAGTACCAAATACTATTACCAAGCTATTTACGTAATTATTTTACTGAAAATGACCCAAAATCATTTAGGCATATTTTAATTGGTAACCAAAGCAGGTATTCCGACTGCTATTGAGCCGCTTCTTGTTTCAATGAATGATACACTCCATTCCTATATACTCTCGCGCTTATAATAACCAAAAGAAAAACACTTCTTTTAATTTTCTAAATGATCAATTATTCTGTTTTTACGTACCACGCCTTTAATGATCAAATGCATTCTAATTCTGACAGATGTTTGTAACATTTTGTGTATGTAATTTCGGTATTACTGGGTTTGAATTACATAATACATGATACTGCAGTGATGCTGATTTCAATCTATACAAAATTCTCTGTGTGTATGCACAACTGTAATCCTATTTCTCATTAAATATACACCATAGTAATTAATTTCTCAGTACGTATGCTTCAATGTGAATTTAATTTTCTGTTAACACGCCTAAATTTTTTATGATTGCCTTTGGTTTCTTTAATGCATTTATAGTTTCCGTTTTCTGTAAATATAACGTCATACATTTAATGTGTGCATCGCTACTAACGTTGTGAAAGAAAACTAACTGTTTGCTATCTCCCTTGTGAAAAACCATAGTAATTTAGTTATGATCGACTTTATACGATTCTCCGATAATAGAAGAGGAAAACTCGTCGCCAAGTTAAAGATTTATCAGATAGTGAACTCTTCCTTTGATTTCTTCGTCTATTTCATAGATATAATGCAACATTTGGTAACAACGCAATTTTCTGACGTCTAAGGGTAAAGAACACCGTTCCATGAGACAGGAAGTATTTTTTAAAACATGAATACGAGAAGATCATACATGTATAATATTGTACCTGAATCATTAAAAACTCCAAAATTAGACGATTTGTGCAGCGTAGGAACACCATGCGACCTTATACGGAGGACAACAACTTCTGCAATCGTTGACAGCTATTTAACCAGTGATATAAATTTTACTTGAGCGATGTAACAGCAAAATTGACGATAGAGAATAAGTCACCGCCTATATTTTTATCTTTAGAACCAGCAAAGTCATGCCATGAGCAATACTGTCCTACAAATAGCTGTGTGGTTAGCAGCTTAAACTAGATAAGTGGTCTATCACGTACGTATGGTTCTTTATATCATGGGTCTTCAGAAATACGCAACGGTAAAAGAAGAGTTATGGTGTTTGGGCGAGCTAAAGGACGCAGCGTACAGTGGTAAACTTAGTTTCTCATGCGAAATGCTCAATGTGTCCTAAAGCCGTGCCGTACATTGCAGTCCACAGCAAATCGACACCGTAATAGCAATCAAAAGACAATGCCCACAAACAAGGCCAGCTGCCCCCTCATATGTCAGGTATAGTAACAGCAAACCGCTTTCAAATCACCAATTAAGCAAGAATTGATTCAGACAATCACTGCAGGTCCACACAAGCCAACTTCTGAATGAACACTTGGAAGTGAATTTTATTCCATCGCTTTCTGGAGTAAAGCACTTCAAAAGAGCACTTTTGTAACAGCTGCTTACATAGTTGTACGATTACAACAGGGTAAGCATCTCGAATACTCAACATTCGACGACTAAGGTGTTATCTACTACCATGAGTCGTATTTCTGCCTGCATTCTAATGATACGAGCCGATAATGTACATCGTAGATCTAACAGAGTATTGCATGAAGGCTATGTTCAAATATACCCTTCAATCTGGAGAGGGATCTGTACGTTTTGAGGGTACTTTCCGTTGAATTGAGCCCTTTTTTGAGTTGATTCTAGCAATGATGTCTACATTTTGGTTTTGGAAGAACAAGTTTTGCCGTATGGAACGTATCTTTCAGGTATACTGTGTTTACTGGAAGAGCACCTATTCTTTCAAGAAGTTCATTGTCGGATCCATTTACGTAAATCTATGTGCTTAAACACGATGATAATTTGAAAGAACAAGTGCACTGGTAAGAAACATCCAAAGCTTTTAATTGGATAAAAAATCTCCGAGACTACTTGGAACCAAAGATTAAATGTCAGCAGAGGCATTCAAGCACTGGCCGATCATCGGAGTCCGGTGAACCAAGAGTGGTTGAAAATTGATTTTGAGTATACAACTCCACACTTATTGGTCCATACCAGACGGAACTACTATTGCTATTCTGTTAAAAGTAGGACTTATTGGTTATTAGCTAAGACATACATAGTGCAGAATTTTCTCTGTGCTAAATTTACTTATCAATACAATTATCATGTCTTTTATCAAGATTAATATGTATTCTCGAAATCTCGATTCTGGAATTCTATTTACTTTTCATTAGTATCATAAATTATTCATCTGTTTATTTCTTGGTCTAGGCTTGTGCTTGTCAACTCTTAGTATATATGCACCATATGTTGTGATTTATTGGACGTTCGTTTGGATCTGATTACTTAAAATGGGATCTCCAACCAACAATATAAGTAGGAATCTATTGAGTTACAAATCAAATGTCAGGCATACTCATTTATTTGCTACTATTTGTAATCTGTGCTGTTAAGGGCTTATTATTTACTACCTTCAGTAAGATTCAAATACAACAATGGAATGATTAAAGCGAAGTTCAAGAATTGTCTATTGACGTGATGAAGGTTTTAGTGAATGTTCTGTACGCTTGTCACTGAAACATGGATAATTATGTAACGAAAGTGTACGTAGTGTACCTTAGCTCGACGTTGTGAAAGATGCACTTCTTGGACATCGGGCCAATTATAATGCAATACATTGCGAAGAACAACAAAACCATTATGTGAATCAACCATTAGCAAGTCAATCATATACCGATATGTAAGTTACTAATCGCCAAGTTCTGTGATAAAAAAGTAAACCCTGAATGCAATCCATTCTGACATTTCTTGCAGTATTATAATGCTGTACTCGGCCCCCTTTACAGCACTATAGTTATCTTCATTATCCACCGTGCATTAACTTGGTATCTATTTACCAGGATACACCAAGCATGTCCAACACAATGAGAAAATGTAGTAAATCCTGATATACGTTGGAAACAGAAGGGTAGAAAAAGCTTTCGCAGCTTTTACTTCAGCAGTCGACTAACGCAACGTAAATCTATCTCTGAACAATGGACATTTTCCTCCACGTTTCTTAAATCAGCGGATGCATATGATTTCTCCTTACGACAAAAGGCCTGCTGGTCCATTCAGAAAACTTCAACGGTTTCTTCTTGTTTGTTAACGTCTCATTAGTAATTACACAGTTAAGTAGCACATTTTCACCCAGCAGAGCAATTATTGCACCGATATCCTAAATAATGAAACTATTTAACAGAGCACCCCCAACTTCAAAATTTTGAAGGTCAAACATCGATATAAATCGTGGAAAATTCCACTTACACCCTCCCAATCTTGACTTTAACCCGAAACTGAAAACCTTGGCGGAGTCCCTGCCTAGGATATTTACACTAAAGGACTGAGTAACGCGTCTGAAATTTGGTCAGCTTTTCTTCTTAATGGCTCAAGTTACAATCGCGTAAGCTAACATTTATTTTATGTACTTACGAAGCCCATCGTTCTTACGTCAATACCCTGTACTGTGCTGCGTGGAACCATTAACCTGAACTTGTTTAAATATTTCGTCCTCTCTAATCATATGCCCAATCCAGTTAGCTTTCTTCGCCCCCCTCTTCTTCAGCAAGTTTCTCTCTTCACTCACTATTGTTAGCACCTCTTCATTTTTTATCTTTTCTAACCTCCTCTCAATCCACTTTTCAAATAGTTTGCTTCTATTTACGTTCTTCAGGGTCCAAGTTTTTACACCAAAAGTCGATACGAAGCATTTGGTAACTTTTTCTTATTTCATTTTCCTCGACAATATTTTTTTTTCATTTCACTGAAGGCTTCTTTCGCAATTGGTATTCTTCAATTTACTGCTTTCTCGATTTTGCATTCTGAATCAATTCTTTTACATCTAATACTTTAAAGCGATTACTTCTTGTTCTCTTTTTACCATATATGTTCATTCTTTCCTTCTTCTGATGGATCCATAATATTGTTTTATTTATGTTAATAAACACGTCATTTTCCCTTTTTTTTTGCTATTAGAGTCATATTGGCTACATACCTTAAACATTCTATAATTTCTCCAACTATTCTGATACTTTCATCTTCACCCAAAACTTCTTACTATCTGTTGCGCATGTATAACGAAAAGAGGTTTTCTTTTTAATATGCTAGAAATTTTAATTCTGTTACACTTAAAATTTCTCAATTACCAACGCCACTGTTTAAGTTCTAGCAAACTTTCATTAATACAAGTCTACACATTGTTTTCTAGTTTGAACCAACTTGAGACATTCACCAGTGTTTCTGATGTTCCACGGAAATTCTAGTTGTGCGATTGATGCAGTTACTTATATGAGGAAGTCAACACAGTAGTCCGTGAAACTGTAGGTTAGCCACAGAACCTAAGTCTACTGTGATTTTTAAGGAAAGAAAGAATTATACCGGGAAGCATACTGATAAAGGAACATGTTTCCTTTCTTGTACCAGAATTAAATAACCATTTTTTTAGAAGTTCGTGTGCTTTTATGAATGTAATGCATGTAACGCCATCTCACGACAAAATTGTTGTACTACGAGATCTTAGCACCAAGAATTTTATCCATGAAGCTGAGCTTCTACATTAACAGTTCTTTCGACACAACATTTAAATTATAACAAAAGATTGTCGAGATTACTTTACTGAAACTCCGAAGTTAAATAATATTAATTAATTTCAGCAAACTATCAAATAAAAAGTTGTCAATTATATTAATTTCTTATCGGTTACTTTGCTTATGGACTTAGTAATTCTTTTCCATACACAAATACTAAAATTCTGTTAAAACAAAGTAATTAACAGATGCAAATCTTTACTCAATAGTTTCAAGATATTTAATTTAATTAAAACTTGTACTGCCAGAAGGACATATTCCTAGAAACATAAAATATACAGGACACACACAGAAAAAAAAGTGGTAGTGATGGTTGTTGTTGTGTATATGTATAATGTGTGTGGGTGTATCACATATGTTCTGCTACATACCTCTCACACTGACGTAACGTCCAACTAGCTATAATCCACAAAGAAACCATGAACACTAGTAACACAGTGCCTGGGCAAATTGTCATTAAGGTTTTGAGGACGAAACGGGTGTTAAAATTAATACGATTAAGGGCTCCAATGCTCCTGGACGAAGCATCCGTGAACAGTTTACTATGCAAAAGCATCACCCGACAAATAAGGTACAATCTAAGGAACATGGGAAGGCTGAGGGCGACGTCGTAAGGGACCAGTTCGGTCTTCATCTGCTTGTTTTGGTTGGCGAGTTTTGTGCTCCAGGAAAAACAATAACGACCTGGGATTGGATGGACGGCGCAGATGGAAAGTTCTAAACAGATTTGACCGATGCGTTGCCACGTCATCGCTATCCGCCAATCATCTGCGCAGTTGTCAATCATGAAGAGCTGTAAGTAAACAAAGAGAAACAACTGGTTAAAATACATAAATGGATCAAAACACTAATTACAGTGATATTTGATAACTTCTATTGTAGAAGATGTTAACCCACGCGTTCTTTTTAAACGAGTTAAATGCATATTTCGGTATATTGTTACCCACCCGCAACTTTAGATTATTTTCAGAAATTCGAAGTAGGTTCCTGAACATCACATTTACACGCATGATTTTTTATACTATTGATAACTAGTGCATTTTACATAGTAAAGCTTGTGTTAGTTTTCTCTCAAATTTACATTCTGTGGGTTATCATCTTTTACGACCAAAGTCTATTTATAAAGATACAAATGTGAGATTTCCAAGTAACAAGAAATATTTTAAGTTTTTACGGTGTTATGCAATATCAGAGAGCGTAGAGCACTTACTCTAAACCCTCACTTTCGTTGCACATGTCAATCAGAGTACGTACCAAATGCGCACATCATGTTGCCAAGTTTCCAGTCTTCGTTTTTCACACTCTGCTAATTAGCTGTCAAGTTCAGTTTCAGTAGCAAACAAAATTTACGTAAGAAGTAGTCAAAATCCGAGTTTTATTCTGAAGAAGTGATATGTGGAAGTAACATAATATAGTGAAATGGCTGTATAATTTACTGTCTATCAAGGAAGCTTCTTTACCAAACATATAAATATTGGAAGCTTCGTAGAAGCAAATAGCAAATGCTTCGGATGCAAAAGAGAATTTTTCCAATACTATATTTTATATTGATGTAAAAAACGAACAAAAAAATAGATCCAAAATCCACGTATGTTCCTTAATGGTAAGAGAAATTGAACTACAGTGGCACGTATTTCTAACACATGCACAGTAAATACATGCGTGTATTTAAAAACAGACTTAGCAGAAATTCCGGATCTAGGACGATACGATCTTGGACCAGATTCAAATTGAACTGTCTAGAGAAAAATGCTAAGAGAAAAAATAAAATAGGAAAATAGCAAGCGGTTGATCTCTCATAAAGATCGAACGAAATAAAACGCCAAGAATGCCTTTAAAATTATGTTCACAAAGTAAGCGACAAAGATTTATAAGTGATTCGCCGTTCAGTGTCGGAAAAGGTGAAAGCAGTATCATAGAAATCCTAAATGTCTAAAAGACGTCTAAGGAACATATTTCCTTTATGTTCATAGCAGAATGTAGTCTACATTATTCTGTGGGAACATATTAAGTTGTATTTGTATTGGTTCTTACGTTGGCCTGCTTACCTATAGGTTCTTACACTAAAAGACAAACTTTGGCAACATGGTGAGCGGATCTGGTACGTAAACTGATTGACATAAGGAATGAAGGATTAACAGCATGCAGCAAACACAGATACCAAAATATTGTCCACCACACTTTCACCTTCGAAAACTCCTATATATTGTAACAAGTAGACATTTCTTGGACATCAGTTTCTTTTAGGCGTTTTAGAAAATACGTTGACAAGCTACGTACAACTACTAGAAGAAATGCACAATTAGTATAACCAAAGAACCAATCAGAAGACAAAGTAGGTTAAATGAAGGACTCTGTGTCAGACATGACTAGCCTACTAGTCAAGAAGGGCGGGATTACTACAGTGGTGCAATGGCGGAAAAATATTACCGCGGCGCTTGACTCATGAGTAATTTGTTATAGTAAGGCAAGTACACAAAGGGGTATATGTATCTTTGCAGCATAGCAATGATAGCATTAACGCCACTCTTACCACAAGAATAATCAACCGTACTTGCAGCAAAGCCCTAGCCAGGAAATAAATTAGATTATTTTCGCTATAAAATTTGCCAAAACTCTTAACTAGACATTGATACAGGCAATAAGTACCATTGTATTATAAGGCTACCAGACGTCCCGATTTAGTCTTTAATGTTTTCCTACATACTTTGTACGTAAAGAAAACCTATTAAAAGAACAAATTTAGTAAAACAAAATGACGGAGAGGTCCCTGACTTCTAAGCAAAGTACCGGGGGCGGCGCCCTGAGTCTACTATACCCCTGGATTACTCTACTGAAAAAAAAAAACTCGTTCGCATTGATTGCGTGGATTAGTCTCCTCTGACACCTGGCTCTTTAAACAGTAGCGGTTCTCAGGAGTATCTGATGAAGTAGAATTTCACCTGTTATTTTTGCTTCTGCATTCACTACAACCTTATATTTGAAGAAATATTCTTGATTGAAACCACAAAACTAATTAAGAAATATTCTAGCTAATCCAGTATCGTGCTCAGCTCCGAAGCAGCAACAGATAGGCGTGGTAATCCAGTATATTGGTTAATAAACCAAGTTTAGGTTTTTACACTCTGATAAGCACTTCCTCTATGATAAATGAATAAACGTTATATTTTATGAACATTATGATTTAGTGTGAATAAAGGAACTATGGACTATTTTTATATGTAGGGGAATGCCAGACAACTGTTTCTACGGGACGGGAGTAAGCATAGTCCTGTTATAGTCCATAAAATTCATTCTATCTTACAACTCTTTAACAAGAAGATTTAGCGTAAAGACATAATGGATGTTTGTCGACATTGAAAGTACAATATAAAACCCAAGATTGGGTTAAGTAAGGTATGATAATGCCTAATATGTTATCTTACTTGAGATACTGCTGAAATAGTTTATTAGGTAAAAAAAGAGTATGGTACTACTTCGATTGGAGGATATCAGTATGGTGAGGAAAGTCAATAGTAAATAAGAAATTTCAAGGGAATTGTAATTTAAATTACGAATTAAGATGTGCAGAATAAATATTAATGGTTACTGGAGTGCGTTGTTGATTTGTTACCTGTTTCTACTGATATTGTGTTGAACATTAATGTCATTTAGTTTCAGCGACTGGGTTTACTTTAGTTACCCAAATCAGAGATGTAGGTTTACTCCTTTGATGTTTCCAAATCTTAAGATTAGGTATTTCAGAAAAAAATCAAAACTTGGCGACGTTGGGTGGTGATGAACTAATATATAAATTGGTGATTTTATATAAGTTGATCGAACTGATATAAAAGAGTGTTTTCTGACTGAATCGAAAGCTTCTTTTCACATCCTTGATGACACATGAGAATTCGAATCTGCGTAAGATTGGAGTTGCTGGTACAAGATATTAAATAACTTAAGCATGCATTATTTAAAAAGTATAGTTCCTCAGTGGTTTCTACGAGATAAATATCGTTGGGTACATAATCACCAAACCAAACGGTTAAGTTAAAAATGAACCATCTTTGTGTAGTATTAAAGTTATTGGCCATATAATGGTAGCATATTTGGATACAGGGGCTGGAGTGAGTATTTTAACACTGGAACAAATCAATGTAATAAAAAAATGATGAAATTTTAGTACCTGTAAGTACGAGTTTACAGGCAGCGAATCGAGAAAGAATGCAGACGAAAGGTATGGTATATTTGAAACGTATGGATTCTTGTTTTTATGTCGCAGACAGCCAATTACGTTATATGGAACGTTACTAGGTCGGTACATAGTAGGAACAGTATGACCATAATGGATTTGTTCTACATAATATGTCATTTACAGGATTATATAAAGTCCCCACAGACTTTGGATGAAGTATTAAAAAAGCAGGTATTAATTGATTTTGCCGAGATGTTTTGGAAGATCATATTTTACAACCTGTGAAAGGCTTCAAAGTGAGTATTTCTATTGATAACGTAAACCCAACTTTTAAAAGGCATTATATAATATACCATAGTCTAAATAAAAAGGTAAAAAATAGTTTGATGATGTGCAGAATAAATATTAATGGTTACTGGAGTGTGTTGTTGGTTTGGTACTTTTTATATATACTGATATTGTGTTGAACATTAACGTCATTTGGTTTCATGACTGGGTTTACTTTAGTTACCAAAATTAGCCAGGTAACTAATTAGGGAATTAACTCCTTTGAGGTTTCCAAATCTTAAAATTAGGAAGTTCAGAAAATATCACTGTACTATTTTCCTGTGACAAGTCGGCAACTACAAACACTAGTTCAAGATGCGAAAGTAGGTAAACTATAATTGTAACTGATAATACATGCGGTTTTACTTTCCTTAAGATACTAAAAAATGTCGAGATAATAAAATGTATCATGAAAATGCCTTGGACGGGGGTCAATTCCTGTCATGTGATCATCTGATATATAGTAAATCTTGTTGATATAATCTAAGTTAAGAAGTGTTTTAAACTAACTACCCATCAACAAACTAGGGATTAATAGCCACAAGAAAGTGAAACATGCCAACGTGAAATATATAATTTTATATGGGCACTTGTAAGTGAAATGTTACTTGGAAGTGAAATGTAGAAGTCTTCGAAACAAAATGAAAGGAAATAGGAAACATAATTAGTTACAAGGAGAAAATATGTCTACTTGGAATAAGATATTTCACCAACTAAACCTTTTGTTTTATCAGAACTATTTCACCACATTTAATAGTTATCTTGTCAAAACTACGAGTAATAATGATGTGACAGGATTTCCTAACCAAAGATCCTAGGGGGTAAGATTTCTTCAAAATCCTTCAGACAAATCCCTAAATTGTTAAATAAAAGTATTCTAGTACGACTGTAACAAATAACTAAATTACTTTGAATTTGTAGTAGTATTATAGTTTAGTTTGAACTGTCCACCAAAATTATAAGGAGAAACTAGTTTATGTATCTTGAAGTAAGACCGGAGGTACAAAAAGAATATAGGGTTGTAAACTCATCAGTGACTATTACATGTTTTTAATTTGAACTAACATGGAGCGGTTGTTTTTATTATTAGTATAAATCAACAACCTCAAACTCTAGAAGGCAATACTACTTTCGTATATATCTTCCAAAGCTACTCTTACAAATTCAAGCCTAGAGAGTTCAAACTTTTAGAGAAGAACTCTCTAGGATTGAATTTGAAGAAGCAGCATTGGAATTTTGTATAATGAAAAGAATACATTAAAGACATACTGAGTGAGTGCTGCCATCTACCGTTAAGATATCGTTATTTAAACTAACCTTAAGTTGACCAATTCATTTATGAATGAAACACCACTAACTTTCATTTGAAGTTCTTGTCAGTCTGCAATTCTGAAATCACCTCACTTTATGCACTCTGCGTATACTAAATTGTGTTTTCAGAGAAGATCACTTCATTCCAGCCGGTACTAGTGTGGTGACCATCCTGCGGTCTCTCTTTCCGTGAACCATATTGTTCTCCTCTAAACTGTTGTTGTGCCTATAAAATTGTTGAAAGCTGTCTGGATTGTATGTATACATCAGCTGACTTAAAAGCTTCAGCCATTGATTTAGTCTCATTTCTCTCGAAATGGGGATCCACAAAGGCCTTACCATTTATGGACCAGTAGTAAAATTCTCCTAGGTGATGTATAAGCATGCAGGCAGTTGTTTTACCTTCACTATGCATGTTTCTGGACCACAAAATTGCTTTCGTTTTTTGTTCACTTCTCTTTTATTTATTTATTTTGTCCATGTGTTACATTGAATTTCTCTTTAGTACAGCAGTGGGGGGGAAAGGCTTGCTTTTGCTGTTTCTAGAGTTAGGTGTGATTGCGGAATAGATAATAGCGGATGTATACGTTTACAAAGGTACTGCTATAAATTTCAGCAAAAGTCTCCGGAAACTTTCAGCTCCATTTCTATGGAGGGATTCTGAAAGGATTATCAGTTCGGGGACGGGGTTGTAAAACCAATGGAGGGGTGGCAGAATATCTACCTGAGAGAAAATATCTTTTTTATTAACTAACGACGTTCTTCTGTTTTTATTAATTACTTTTAATATCTCTTTAGTATTTATTTCAATCTTCAAGAAACGGAATTCTTAATGAATATATTTTTTTCTCATGTTGACCGATTCTGTTTTACAATTTCGCTTTATCTATGGACAAAATTTATTTTTGACAAATTAAAAAAATATATATATATTCCATATCAAAGCTTTGCTTTCGTAAACTCAAGAGAAAATAAAATAATTGTTGAGCAAAGCAAATAAGTTTTATTTATTGTAACGGTTTCGCAAATGAACTAGCAACTTGGCTTCATCACACACAATAAATCACATAAACAACACAATTTCTAGTGAGACAGCCATCTGGTTCCTGATTGGCTCCTTGCCAGCCGATCTCGTAATAAAACGTATTTGCTTTGTTCAGCTATTATTTTATTTTTTTATCAAAAAAAATGACAATATGGACATCTTACATAAACTTTAAAAATATATTTAACATAAAAATATTGAACTTGTGACTAAGCAGAAAGTGAGCGTGTTGGCCTTTCGGAAAACTCAGGTTCTATTACGGGAATTGTGTTTGATAAATCAGTGTTGTTTCTTCAGGCACACACCTCTTCGGGAGAATTTAAAACACATGCGGGTGGGTGGTCCAATCGTGCACGGAGAGGTAATGACTGGGATCTATGTATATTATTAACAGTCCATAAAAAACTTTTCAGGAGAATGTATTTTTCATGCTCTGCGCCGGGCAGAGGGCTAACTGCCACCGTTCATCATCTGAAAGAAGCACGGCACTCGTTAGATTGTGATATGAACACTGAGCGGCGGTAACTCAGTTGGTAGAGTGTTAGCTTGTCCTCGGAACGATACCAGAGGGCCGTCTATCCTTATCTTTCCATGGTTTTCTTCAGTCGCATCAGGCCATGGATCTAAATTCGGGAGCCGGATCTACTTCTAGCGACCCAAAATTGAAGCCAGCACAAGCCATGAGTTTCTGGCAGATGTAATTGATTAAAAAATAAATAAAACAACTGAACATCACGTTCCGTACAATACCATATTTAAAATATTCCATTCTTCCTCCTCCCTTCCTTAGTTATATCTTCCTCCATTATTTGCTTTCACACATCCAGGCATAGGTCAACCAATAAGACAAGTAAATTCTAATTCACTAGGCAAGATTAATCTAAAACCGGTGTTAAGTTGACCCGGCTTAATTGTATTGGGCCAGTCAATCCGTCTACCGTATTTACATCCATGGCATCAGGCAAGTGTCGGGATGGTACCTACAAACTAGACCCTGACCGACTACCTTCTAATATCCTCTCCCCCACTATATTTTTCCGGAACCTTGGGTTTTTAAAGGTTCAAATATAAAATTCAATTCCATTTCAAAAGGTTCCATAGCACCGAAAATAAAAGATCCTGACATTTTCAAACAAGTTTAATGCAATTTCTTTCTTGTTTTTTTATTTATCCTAGACCGCCTCATAGATGCTGTTGAAGTGGAGCACTGTAATCAAGATCGCTACCGCGACAGACCAATCAATGTTTCCAACAACCCGCAGCTATCAGAAAAACACTGTCTGGATTAAAACCACAAATTGCCTACGAGGGAGCCATCTAGCGAGCTTCATTGGTCGTACTTGTTTCAGAGAGAAAATCCTGTACACAGAATAACGCCCTCCAGGGATATCCAATTCCTCTTCTTCTTTTTTTATCGTTGCCCAAAGATACAAAAGTAAATACCTTGGAATGGTAAAATCAAGAGTGAAACTTATCTCACACAATGAAAGGAAAGGGGAAATAAGTATATTTAATTTATACACTTTTTTGGGCTGAAATGTTTTTTTTTTTTTTTGTGCAAATAAAGTTTGTGAAGTTCATTTAATCTTTCTAAAGGAAGAGTTTTCAAAGTTTCGTGCGTATTTAGTGGCTACCAATTACTTTACAAACGATTTTTGTACACATTTAGTCCACAAAATGCCTCAAACTTCTGCTCACCTTATTTCCGCATCGAACTTCAGTTAGTATATACAGGATGGTCCTGAAATATTGACGAAAAATTCGTGAGGTGGTTTTTTACATCAAAGCAAGAAAACGGTTTCTTTGAAGTAATATTCCTCGAATTATTCCTAGTTTTGGAGCTACAGGTGCTCAAAGTCAAGGTAACATCGTTACAAATGACGTCATTACTGGAAGGGAGAGGGCCAAACTATGACGTGAGATTAGACGGACAAAGTTATGAAGTGAGTGAGGATGATGGTGAAATTAAAAAAAGTGTGAGGGCAAGGTTGAATGGTGAGCTTGAGGACGATGCCAATACATGAAATAAAGATGATGGTAAGTGAGGGTAAAGAGGAGTGAAGGTGTAAGCAAAACTGACAGGTGACTGTTACTGAAGGCAATGAGAAGACATATTGCTGAGAGAGGCTCACAACAGAGCAGAGATTGTGAGAGGGATGATAAACATGACCTATCCTTCCAGCCAGTCTCCTTTAAGCACTCAAACATAACAAAATAACCTCAAAGAAAGTGCCGGAGAAAACAGCTGTACTGGAAGGGTAAAAAAATGAGTTTCGAAAGGTACTTTGTTCATTAGAGAATCTTCATTTAACTTTGATTTTCATTAGACCTCTGATAGCGCGCGTGTGTGTGTGTGTGTGCGCGTAAAAGGCTTTGATGGTAGTAGCTACCGCTTTTTCTTTGCCGCCAGGCCTTAAAACCTAATGGAAACATAACATCCAAGAAAGGGCGACGAGCGCTCTCTTGCGAAGACCCGTTTTAAAAATCGCTTACCACAAGATGCAGATTTTAACGCAACAGTCAATTTTCTGCTCCAGTTCCAAGTGGTTCTCAAACACTGACAAAAATTTCAGATTAGTTTGTAACTGCACAATCAATATGAAAGTGTCCGGAACAGTTTACAATATTATTTCGTTCACCATTTTTATAACGTAATATCTAATCTACAAATTACCAAATTCCACCTAAAATATTTCTTTTTGAGTCTTTGCAAATCGACTTGCAAAAATATATTCGTACTAAAACTTTGTCACTCTTGCAATTCTATGTATTCTCCTACCCAAGGTCACGGAATATGTTTTTCTTCTTATGCATATCGTAAAGTCGAAAGGTTTCGGTCTCTTACGTTATCACTTCGAGCTGTCATGTTCTTTCGTAAGGATAGCAGTATCGAGCTACGAGACTACCGTACTCCCATCTAGGTACTCCTACAGACTGTCCTTGCTCCGACGCCAATTTTTTTATTTGTCCATCGCCTGACAAAGGGGCTTCAAAAGAAACTGCTTGTTCTCCAAACTAAGACGTAGAACACGTGTGTCGAATTTGGTAGTGCAGTTATTGTTTCGCCTTTGTTCTTCCTATATAATCAACAATAATGCAAGTTCCAAATATTGTTTTGCTGTATCGTGGAGTAAAACCCTATCAGTTACTTCAGGTACAAGTTTTTTTGTTCACATTCCAACAGCGAGAATATTTTATTGCATTGCGTTAAGATATGTTGTCACGGCGA